>JBAFSZ010000007.1:4387447-4456728 GCA_036919955.1 Melanotaenia pygmaea | reverse complement strand
TCACCTGTACCCACCTCTGATAATTGTTCCTACCAGCTCAATCATTGTTTGAGGTGACACAAACCTTATCAGAAACCTTTCTAAAAAACCTCCTGGGAACTAAAACCTTAAGATACCTTCTGTAAACCTACAAACCTTTTTCTTAGATCTGCACTTCCTTTGGTTTTTCTATTGTTTTTGGTGGTCAGGTGAATTAATGCTACTACAAAAACGCTTCTTTTTTTTCTTTTCTTGGCTCAGATAAGCTACCAGATGCAGCGAATTATGACCACTAACAGGATATTAAAAGGCCTCAGGCTTTGGCAACTTGGAAGGTTTTTTTTTTACTGCTTTTTAAGCCAGTATAATTTTGCCCCTATTGTGATGTCATAAAACCTACAACTGTCCTTTAAATAATTGCAAAACATATATCCCAGTTATTGTTCATTCTGAATAAATTACAGCTGTATTTATTGCAGAGGAGGCAGAAAAATCACTGCAACATAGCATTTAGAAAACATACATGGTCACATACAAAGAGGGAGGGACATGTTCTCTCGGGGGGAAACCTTGCGTGCACCAGCAAGCTTCAAGTGCAACCTTTAACATTCACAGCAGCTTGCATGCATGCATCTTTTACCCTTCCTGCACATCAGGGGTCTGTGTAAAGCCAGAGGTCATGCAGAGCACACACAGACATACACAACTACTGTACATGCACATGGATCTACAGCACAGTGAGGAAAAGGGTGTGTGGGACTTCTTCGCCTTGTCAACAGGATGAGAGGCAGGGAGATAAAAGCTGGGGCATTAGTCTCCTCTGGGCTGGCTCCGGGATTTCCTCCAGAGGACAGAAAAGGAAAATACAGCAATATATTAATAGATTCTCCCCGCTCAAAATACTGATATAGCCTCAGCTGGGAGAGTTGGAGGGTATAGACAGGCAGACTGGATTTGCTTTGAATTTCCTGCTTTGTGTATTTTCTTTCATGCATGTGGATCTTTGTTTCACTTAAGTGTTATTGTATTTCCAGTCTTACCTCCCACGAGGCAACAATATCATTAACAAAGCTGCTCAATGCTGTGAAATTTGTTGATGTGGGTTTCGATGTGTATTTGATGCCTCGATCTGTTAATAGCATGCTGTTTGTGAAAGTATTATGACTCCAGTTTAATAATTCTAGGCTTGCTGCAAACGTATTATTGTGTGCATGTAACTGTACATGCACTCTTATGCTTAGTGAGCATTTGTCCAACAGCCTGGTTCACAGAGAGGCTGAAACTAATTGTTCTCTCTCCCCCGCTGTGGTGCTTGCAGGGTGGAAAGGAGCCAGTCGGTCTGCCCACCATACAAGCTACAACTGGAAGAGTGTTTGTCTGCAGAGCAGGTGCCCACCGCAGAGCTCATCCAGGGCTATGTCAAAAAGGTAGGGCTGCTTCACAAACGCAAAGCTGCAGGTTTTGTCAGTTTAGTGCCATGCTGGAAGGAGTTGCAGGGAGAAAGGAAGATGGACATAAAGGGGATGGAGGCAGAAAAACTGTAGTGGATTTTCTTCCTGTGTTTCCAGAAAAAGGGAACTTAATAGAATGTATTTTAGCTCGGGGTAACCAATCTTCATAAAATTAGTCTGCTACCTCAAGAAAAATGACTTTGTTCAGCATGTCACCCTTTCTGAAGGCTGAGAACACGGTGTTCAAATGTTTAAACTCTACTTAGGTGACTCCACGAAATCGCCAAGTTCCTGCCACTGATGCCCTTTAACAACTGCTTATCACTGAACATTTAGATGTTTTACTTAATTGTAAAAGAAGTAAACTATGTACAAGGGCTAATAAAAAAAATAAAACAATAAAATGATCATTTCATATGATTTATATAATCATGGATTAATGCTGACCCAAAAAGCTTTAATTTTACCGCCAATTTACTAAAATGCAGCTTTATCCCACTTATTTTAAAGTAATTGACAGTTGTCAGCTGGAAAAACAAAGCAAAAAACAAAAAGAAAACAAGGAACTGATTACACCTGAGATCTTGCATTTGACTTGCAAGTTTGTCAAATGAACCTACAGGCAGTTTATCCTTGACTACAAGGAGACAGATTAGAGGGCAGAAGAATGAACAGTGGTACAGCAATTAGTTTTCTCTTCTCCTTATTATATGTAATATAACAGGACATCAAACCTAAACCCAATGAACATAAATTACTTTTTAGAAAAGAGATACCTGATCCAAAGATTAACTACAAAACATAAACCCAGCAACATCCTGCCATGATTACACTCCGTCTGCTCCTGTGTTTTAAATAATTTCTCAGACACAGAGGACCTTTGAGAACCTGTAATTTAGATCTTTGATTAGAGTAAAGGGAATGTTTCTATGCAGCAATGTTTAACACTTCAGGGAGCAAAATAAAAAAGGGAAAGGTTCCTGAAAGGCCTGTTTTAACCTTCAGTTACTGATTTAAACAGAAACTAGTAAAAAACAACTCTGGCATATCTACTTTTATGCTCACACAGATGTTCACTTCATCCACCAAGAAAAGGAAAAGAAGAGATTTTTCTTTTATTCAGAAATCTTTTGCTCATGTTTCGCTAGATGCTAATTTAATTGTTTTGTTTTTGCTTTACTACCAAAAAAATGAGCCATACTCGCAAGCAGCAGAAAGGTGCCGCAGATTCATGACCTTGTTTGATGTTTTATCACTATTGTTCTGCTTAAGGCTCATTTATGTTGGCTTACTGAAATGGTTTCCAAACTTTTTCTGCAGGGCCCCCTTTTTATCGACAAAATCCTGATCCCACTATCACATGCACCCCGTTGCTTACAGCAAAACAAACAAATGCTCCATGAAATAGTCTTTTGTTTGTTGGCTGCTACGTCATTAATTATGTTTAAAACCATGTCAGTGGCAGACGGAATGATCAACTCCTCTGCGGTAGTGTGAGGCGTTTAAACCAGGAAACTGCAAACTAGGTGAGTTGAGAATTTAATGAGACAGATGCTGCTTTAGTAAAAAAAAACTCAGCTATTTACAACAATTAAGTCATTTTTTTTCTAAAGTAATCAACAGGCTTTCTGTGTACGTGTGTGTGTGTGTGTGTGTGTGTGTAGGTGTGTCTGTGTGTGTGTTCAGGGTGAGAAGTCCCCAAATGGCATTTTAGCTTGTTTGGCTTCATACTGTCAGATGCTAATATTCTAAGGCATACAGCACACTGGTCAGTCTTCATTTCCTGCCATTAACCATTACCATTACCATTACTTGACCATTACTGGGTCAGGCCTAGTGTAAGACATACTTTATCATATTTTATTGTCTTTTTTAGATAGTTGAAATGCATGTTTTAATTCATCATCATTTGCCCATTGGCACTTTCACAAATTTGTCCATCCATGCAAAAACTATAACTTTTATTTAGCCTAGCCTGTAAGACTCTATGCTAATGGAGCACAAACACAAGACACATGCAAAGCAAAAAGACAACAGCCAGCGAAAAGTTCTGAGTGGAACAACTTCAGAAAAATAAACAAAAAAGATACCTGGTACAACCTCTGCCAGGAGAAGCTAGCATATCATAAGTTGACCACGACTATGTACAGTCATTTGAATGCAAGGCATCCAACAGAAGGTCCATCCACAAATCAGCAGTCAATGGTTAGCTTTGTCACCTGATAAACTAATCCTGATGTTTAAACCTTTAAAAGTCACCACAAAGGACCCAGAAATGCCGATTGGTTGTTCATTTACCCCAACACAATCCATGGTGGTGTCCTCTAAATCAGTGATTCCCAATCCTGGTCCTCAAGGCACACTATCCTGCAGGTCTTAATCTCCGACAAGCTCTGCACAAGTCTGCTAATGAGCCATGAATTTGAATCAGGTGTGTTGTAGCAGGGAAACATCTAAGACTTGCTGGATAGTGGGCCTTGAGGACCAGGGTTGGGAATCACTGCTCTAAATCACTGCCACCATACACAGCAGGAGGGAAGTACAATTTGTTTCTACATTTGTCAAGCGTTTCCTTTACCATGTCACAAAGGCTGGAAGATGGTGTGATTACATGCTTTCAACCATAGGACACACAATCGATACTAAGACATGACGACTGTTAATTTACCTCTGGCTTAAATTCAATCAAAGCAACACTAGATAAGTTTGTGAACTGTAAAAGTATCAGAGGATTGTGGTGCAATTACAAGTTTTCACATTTTATTATTTGGTAAAAACTGAAGAACTTATAGCTGCATGTTTAAAGTATGATGATGCAATATACCAAAAGCTGTTTTTAATCCTTTTTTTACCAAATGAAGTAGATTATGGGTATTTTCCATAACATAGATGAAATGAAAGCAGAAAACAGCAGCCAGAGATCTGAACTTGCTTCCACTGATTTAATAATGAATCAGCTCTGAAGTGATGCGTATGTGAACACAAAATGACACTTCAAATCATACATATCACACACTCCACTTTTGTGAGCTGGTAATGCTGCATCATCATGATTTAACCGCCCTGGCTGATCTATATATCACAGACGATGCATTTGAAGCCTCGCCCCTGAACCTTTCTGTACATTTTGCTATTTGATTAGTCATGCTACCGCAGCCCTGCAGGACCTCATTACTGCTGGTTATCATTTTAATCTTCTGAGCTTTTGGAGGAACAGGAAGCCATGCTAGAAATCTATTAAAAGGGAAGTGGACATGGCTGAGTGGTCAAGGAGTGCGCAAAAAAAGTCTTTTTCCTCTACCCATTCACTCTCATGAAGTCAATTTTTTCCCTAGCAGTTTTCTTTCTTCCACTCATTTCCTTTCCTTTTGCCTCCTCACTGTCTCAGTCTGTCATTATCCTTTCAGCTTCTTTTTCTGTCATCTCTCCGATCACTCTGCCTGCTTCTTCTCTCTCCGGGATTTTCATCTTGACCTTCAGACACCTCCTCATGGTACCACTTTAATAACTTACAGGGAAAATAGGAAATGTGGTTTCAAGTCAAAATTGAAATGGGTTTTTCACCACAGGCTGTTGATATTCTGGTGGCAATACGTGGGAAGCTACTCCCAGAATATTTTTCATTAAGTTTGTGCTCTGCATCATTTCTGTTAATGAAGAAAAATGATGCCATTTCGACCTCAAAACCTCATTTTCTTGACCCGATGGTGGCTCCTTTTGAGCCAGAGCAGCTTCTGTTCATTTAGACTAAGAGGTTTAAATGAAAGTTAATTTTGATTTTTTTTTCCTTCATTTACTCCATTTTCCTCAAGAGAATACCCTATGTAGGACATGAATCCAGATTTTTTTTTTTTTTTTAATGCCCAGTTAATCTCTTTTTCTTTTCTTTTGATGGGATGGTTATCCAAACTGTCAGGATGTGCATGTATTCATCCTGTCATCCTGTTGCACTTTGGCCCATTTTATTCTCCAACCAGTTTCATGATGTTTTCAGCTGCTGCTTTTCCAAAGGCCTCAACCTTCTCAAACCTGAGGGCCCCCAATTGGGAACATTGAGAACAGATGGTCAAACGAACAAGACTAAGAATAAGAAAAACTTTTTTAGTCCCTCAGTGGGGAAATTGCATTGTTGCAAGTACATGTGCAGTAATCAGAAGCACACAGGTAATATTATAAAGAATACACACAAATAATAAATAATAATACATTATATGGTCTGACAGGGTGAGTATGTACTGTAAATAAGCATGCACTTAAACATGTATGTAAAGACAGTTTCCATGAGTCCTTTGTAAAAGTCTGACAGTAGCAGGGAGGAAAGACCTGCGGTATCTTTCTTTCCACAGCAAGGATGGATCAGTCTGTCACTGAAGCTGCTCTCCAGAGCAGACAGGGCATCCTGCAGGGGGAAGGACTCATGCTTCCCACCACTGCCTCCTACACTGAGTCTAGAGAACAGCCCAGGACAGAGTTGGGCTTCCTGATGACTTTGTCCAGCTTCTTCTCCCTCTCTGGGATGCTGCTGCTCCAGCAGAACACATTGTATAGGATCGTTGATCGCTGAAAAAGTCACATGATGCTCTGGGCTGGTGGAAAATAAAGTGTGACATCTGGGTTCTCAGCCTCGAGACACTGCAGGGCAGCAAAAGTCCCAGAATGTGCTTTATGAATTTCAGCGTATCATCAAGAGTTTTAAGGTTGGAAAGTTATGTAGTATTACTTGAATGTTAAATTGCTTTAAAAGACACAACACATTTACAAACAAGGTGCTTTAGCCCCGTTTGTGTACATTCATTTACATATTTTGTGCATCTCTTTACTTGCTGCCATCTTGGCACTTGTCCTGCCTGCTGGGTTTTATTGCATAGGTGAATGATAAATTTATTCTGAGTGAGTCTGCATTGTCAAGTGTGGGACTGAATGAAATGATGAAAATAATAATAATTTTCACCAAAAATAAATTCAATCATTACAGCCCATCATTTAAATCTATTGTTCTATCAACAGCACTGCCATTAGACAGTCAGGCATTTCTCTCTCTGACTGCACACATTACCATTAAATGAGATGCAGCAGTTTCTCTCTTTTATGTCAGCAAATTCATTTTAACATTTTGATATGGGGAATGTGATGTGGAAGCACCAGAGAGCATTCAGATGATATTAAACAATATAGCTGGAAACAGTGTGACTGTTTTTCCAATTTAATTTCATAGTGAATAACCTGCAATTTGATTTGATTTCTATTTTCTTCTTCCTCAATATGGCTCAAGATAGAGTCAGGGCCCGCTGTGACTTGGAGGAATGGGGCAGAATTGGAGAATGGCATCATTAACATCCTCTGACTGTTAATATTTCAATCTCAATCCATAGCAAAACCTGATGACAGATGACAAGAAGACAGAGAAAAACAGTGTAGGACTGGTTTGGGATGAAGCCCAGGTCTACTTTGGGTTGTGGCTTTTCTGATCTAGTCAACAGCTGTGTGATTAGGGAAGCTGTGGGGAAAATAAATGTTTCCTGGCTAATTTATTGATAATTTTAGCTTAATTAAAGCTGCATCTTAGTATTTATCACAGTCATTTTAGCTTTTAACCCTCTTTCTTTTTCTTTGTTTCCAACAGCAAATACAGGATGCTGCTGACCAGGGGGTGATGTTTGTGGGATTTGTCCAGGAACCATATGGCGCTCCATGCACCCGTATCAGAGAACCAGAAACCCCTTCTCTCTCCCTGCACTCCAGCCCCAGTTCTGTGCTTGGTTCACTGGGAAGCTGCAGCCCATCAAACCCTTCAAGCCCCAGTAACCATGCAGAACCTGGAGCTCAAGCTGACATGGTGGGCAAAGAAGGGGATGGGGAAGCCTCGTGTCTAGGGGAGAAGAATCAAAGTGAGGGCAACAGTGAAAGCCTCTCAAGGTGTGGAGTGGGAGGTAGTCGGGTCGTGGAATCACCTGCTGTGTCTCCATTGTCGGGAGATCTGGAGTACAGTGAGGGCTTGACAGAGGAAGACTCGCCGTGTCACAATAACAACAAAGACAGCAGCACAGGCACAAAGGAGAGGCCAAGATACCGGCCGCGGAGAGGTGATGGTGAGTTGTCTCCATGGTTACAGTCACATTCCCAAACCAAGAGGAAACGAGACAGAATGTTAAGCAAAAAAGTTAATTGTGCTTCAGGTATGTGAATTTCATTTTTCACAGCAGTCAGAGCATGCTGTGAAAAATGAAATTCACATACCTAAAGGATTTTTTTTCTTCATTCCCAAAAACCAAAAAGTGCCTTTCTGCCATTTAAAAACATACATACATAAACCATTTTTACACATGTGCTGCAGACCTAAAATATTCCAGATATATTCCAGAGGGTTGGTGCATGAGAACACAATGTCCACACCATTCACTTTGAACTTCTTGTGGATATTCTCCAGCCAACCCTCCAGGAAGATCTGCAATTGATCCCAGAGAAAAACATTATGTGAGTGCAGCAGTTAATTGTGAAAATGTTTGCATGCCGGTAAGAGTTGCTGTAATAAAATCTACTCGACTGTCTTATTTGTTGCTTCAGAGTAAAATATATATATATTTTTATTGGTAGAATAAATATGAGTAGCAAAAGGGAATATGAGACATATGCATATGAACATGTACAGTTTGCGCTGTGGCGGATATAATTCCTGCAACAGTTTGAGATTTATGTAATACCTTGCACAAGTAAAATAATATAATAATATATTACAGCAGGTCTGAAAATGGATGAGGCTTGTGAGATGTGTTTTATTTGAAGTATCAAGAACGAGACAATGATCCTCTTCCAAAAACAGATAAAAATAGATGTTTTAAATGTAGTTTTTGACAAACTCAGTTCTGCTCACTTTCATTATACTAACAAGAAAATGTTGCTGTAAAATAAATAAATTACAGGTTTTTGTGAAGCCAGTGGAGGCTACATCTTTGCTAAAGCAAAATACCAACCTGGTGAAAGATAAGCCTCTGATAGACCAGCAGTGGTCATAACTTTAACCTGGTTGGAAAATCTGATATGTGACCCTGCAACCCATGGACCTACTGCTGCTTTGCATAGACCAAAACTACCACAAACCACTGTTCAAGGAATCTTTATAATCATGTGAGGGTAATTTGTTGTACAGCCAGCGGTAAAAACAATCACACAAACACACAAATAACACAAAATATTTAAAAGGACTATAATAAAAATAATAAATTAATAAAAAAATGAAAACTCTTTGTTCAACCGGGCACTGGCTGCAGGGACAAAAGAGTATTTGTGTCTGTTAGTCCAGCATTTTGGCAGGATGTACCTGCTCCCCAATGGAAGCAGCAAAAATTCATGAGCCAATGGGTGGCTTTGGTCTGCAAGGATAACTGGGAATGTCATTGGTTGACTGGTCAACAACACACAAAATCCAACAATTAGAAAAGTGAAGTTAACAGGGAGTGAAAGTCAGCTTATGTTTGCTTCTCTTTTGTCAAAACAGCCACCTCTAAATTTAGAGTTTACTCATTTTCAGCCCTGAATGGTTAGTCAATGTGTTAAATACCATAAAACTGATTGGAACTCATGTTTTTCCCATTATCTAAAAATCAAGTTTCAATTAAATGTTTATATTTTTATAATTATTGTTGGCACATACCCTTTCCTTCATAAACAAAACTAAATTATTGTTTTTATACTGCAGTTTTTCTCTATATTTGACATAGTAACTGTGTGAAAACACAAAATAAAAAGTTGTTTACCAACATGCAAACCATCCATGTTGCTAAATTAAGATAAAAATGAAAGTTCTGAATAAAACTAAATAAAGAGACTTTTGGAAGTTAAAAGAACTGGACTTCCCATCACTACTCTCTAAATGAGTAGTGTGTGAACCATCAGTGTGAACAGTTATTCCAGTGGTTCAGAGGCTTAGCATGGGAAACTAAAAGCATACATATGAATGCACATCATTTACATTAAGACTACTAAGTAGATATTTTAATCCATGTCCAGACATGGAAAAGCCTGCAAATTTCCTGAGGGACATTTTGAGTTATTTACAAATTCTGAAGGTGTGCTTTCTCAGCTTTCTAACAATTTCTAACACCTGAAAATCTGAAAATATTTGAAGATGTGGCCATTTGAATGTAATATTCTAAGTCAGTGGTGCCAAACATTTTCTGCAGGGCCCCATTTTCACCAGCAGCAGTATTGTTTCTCACACTGGGAATTTCCTCACAAAGAATCCAAATTAAAATACTAAATTTATTGATTTAAAAGTCTAGCAAAAAACAAACAAAAAAAAATAAAAAATCTTTGTTTACAGGACTTCTGCCAGATCGACCTGTTGCTGGTTTTCTGGTGGCTGCTCACATATAGTTTGTTTATTTGGGAGTAGGTAGACCTTTTAAATAAAATCTAACTAATTTATCCATCTGGGTACAAAAATTAAACATCAAAATTTCCAAAGCTGTCACATCTATGAAGACTGAAGTCTGAATGGCACCAGATTCGCCAGCTGTTTTTTATAAATAAAAACATCTAATGAGGGATGATAATTAAGAGAATTAAAGGTCAGAAAACCACCACAGAGTTGATGCTGATGCAGCTTGGGCTAAAAGGCACTCCTCGGATACAAAGCAGTTATATTCTGTATTTTTGGACTTTTTGTTTTTGAACCTTTTAGTTGTGCTGAACATCGAAACAAAATTCAGTGTTGGTCCCTGAGCAGGTTAAACTTACTGGGAACTTCATCCTGCTGAGGATTTATCCATATTCATCAACATCTTTGTAAAACTAGTGTGCTTTTGTTCCACCAGCAGCCTTACCTTTTGGTTGTTAAACTAAAGAAAAGCTTGGTATTACAGATTCCTCCTAAAACACTTGGCATGTGTGGAGGTGTCATTTCCTGCGATTGCCTCAATGTTACACAACAATGTGCCGCCTTGGGATGTAATCCTCTCTATCTGCTACACAAAGGGAACCGTCTTATACCGTAGCTGTCTGCATACAAATTCACACATAGCTGATGAAGCAGGCTGTTTGTGGAAGCTGCATATTTCAGGGCCTGATTTTCTTCTTAGAAAGCGAGACTTTTGTCACAACACCTCTTTCACTTCTTAATGATGGCCCTCTTTTCTGTGTTAAAATCACTACATTTATAGTTTCATATTAGTTTAACAGATGGAGACGCCTACAACTGTCACCCCCCTCCTGCAGCCCCTTGTCCTCTCACACAACCAATTTGTACACTTTGCACAAAAGTCCCAATGGGTGTGTAATTTTACATGTGCATACTTCATATCTGCATGTAACATGATATGGTTCAAACACCTAGAACTGGGTGTTGCATAATGAATGTACGTTTTGCATGTTGAAACTTGGCATCGTGGCACACCACTGCCTATTGGTCCATCTGGGGCTTTTGCAGCTACATAATCCCCCACTGACTCGTCCTCTACCTCCCTCAGCTTCACAGCTCTCTCTACCCCCACCTCCATCCCCTCATGAATCTCTGTGACAATGCCAGCAGTGCTGCTGTCACAGCCAGCCGGGGTAGTAGCGGATTCTGCCAAACCCCCATGTCCCTCTCTACTAATGCCCAGTCTGCGGAGGAGGCCCAAAAGGCTCTGCTGCTGCTGGCTTGTCCTCGCTAATCCTCAGATCTCGAGGTGAACACTGTGCAAGTGTTGGCAGTGAGGCTGGCAGCAATCTGTGGATTACTGTTGGAAAAGAAACACCATCCCCAACACTGAAGCTTTGATGGTTTGATGAAAACAAGACTCTGTCTCATGAAAGTTGCTTTCAGATAAAACTCATTTGCATGTGTAAAAATAGTTTGTGAGAAATTAAATATTAAATAATTTATTTATCCACTCACATCTGATGATCACATCGGAGGAAGCGTTGGAAGCTTGTCTAAGTTTACCAAAGCGTAAACATGCACATTTAAAATGAACAACCTTCATCATGACTCTAATATCACACACTATTTGATCATTGAGATCAGTGTTATCTCTGCTGTGAAGGAGTCCGTCTCCAGCTCATCAGATCATAGAAACTGATGTTTAAATGATGAAATGTCATGCTGGCAGGCCACGATGTTAAGATCGGGCCAGTGTTTACATCTGGGCCACCAGACCAACTCATTTGGACATCCGATCAGATAAGTGTTTCAGGCAACATGTTTCCAAAAACCTGTCAACATTCGTGCCTTCAGCTTCGCTATACAGTATAAACTATTCTTAAAGTTTTAACTGATGTAACCAATCAGATTTAAAGGATTTTGTCATTATAAGTGGGCCTGTTTTCTCACGTAAAGATACTGATGTTTTATTAAATACTAAGAGAAGGAGCATTATGTTATCATCCTCTGGCCCAAATCATAAAAATGATCTAAAACACTGTTAAATTATGCACCAGGACCAATTCTTTCTCCATAAGGTGAAACTTCTGGCTTTCATGTCTTATTCTTGGCAGGAACCCAGAGGCCAAATTATGCTGCTGTATTGTTTTTATTAAGTACTACAATGTCATTTACATGCTGCTGTAAGACAAGAGGTTATTCTTGTAGTTTATCCAAGGTCAAAGATATTTTTTTTGCCTTGTGTTCTTCCTTACAATAAAATACCTGCTCCTGTACGGTTTACAACAAGAAAAGCATTCAAGGTGTTTTTTAACCAGCAGGTCGTAATTAAAATAGTAAATGTAACTGGTTTCAGTAATGTTATTTGCCTATGTGGTTATCATGTAATGTTTGTATGTAAAATCTAAATAGAATTGAATAAATTAATGGTATATATTTAATATGTGATATTAAATTACTCTGCAGGCTGCAACTACAAATACTTGCTAATCCTTGATTTAAAAATTTTACATTTGTTTAGGAGTTTAGGAGACCTTAAAGATAAAATGAATTTTTTTGTTTGTTTGATTTTTTTTTTCATTATGATCCTCTGCAACTACTCAACCAATGAAGTAGCATGTTGTTAGGTGTAGTTCAAAGCAAGAACCCAAATGCATAAAAATGCTGGAAGCCGACAGGTACACACACACAAAAAGAAATAAAATAAAATAAAAATACTTTAAACTCCCCTTTCCCCAAAAAACAAGCTAGAGTAACTGATAACAGAAGACAAGAGTAAAAACAAACAAATAACAAACAAACAAAAGACAAAGGCTGCACTCATACTGAATTCAGATTTTTGCTGAGAGCCAACATTTTTGCCTGGTTGTTCAGAATATAATTTAGATGCAGCAAACATCAGACTCCAGTATGATCAGTTTATGGTCCTAAAGGAACCACACGATGTGACGTCAGACGCAGCATGCTGTGTTTATGCGTCCTGGCCTCCTCTGTTCACATTGCAGAAAAAGTGGCCAAAATCGGACTTTTTGGCCCATGTGTGACCCATATCTGATTTTTTAAGACAGTCTGACAAACATAAATCATCTTTTTTTTCTTTTATAAAATCAGACCCTTCAATCTCTTCATATATGGTACTAAATTGGATAAATATTTGAAATTTTTCAGGATGATTGTCAGAATTTTGAATGATCATATTGACTTTCATTTTTCTTTTAAATTAGTGAAGTGAGACAGACGGCAAAATTCTGTGGCATAGGAGGCGAATGTGGAAATGTCGACTGTAACAATAGATAACACAATATTAAATCAGAATTTGGGATGCTTTTGCCTGCAGTGTAAATGTAGCCAAAGATCTCTCAAAGAACAATGAAATCCAGGAGGCAGATCTGCTGAGAGGGCTAAATGAAAATGAAGAGCAGGTGGTGGCGTGTAGCGTGAACCAGGGGTGAAGCAAATGGCAACACATTACAGAAACAAGCTAAAGAAAATTTCAAAATAAAACAGCAAATAATCAAACACAAGGCAGGACATTTAAAAAAAGGGTTAAGCACAAGAAATATATACCAAAACCAGAAATCTGGTAGAAACCTAAGAATTTCACAGCTGCAAGTAAAGTCAGTGATGCCTTTGATGCTTTGCAGTGCATTTCAGCTGCCAGATGTCTGTCTGCACCAATTCCTCAAATTCAGTTCTGAAATACCAAAACGTTACAGATGAAAGTCTGGCTTCAGTTTGACCTGCTATTATCTCACAGTCCAACATGACGGACATCAGGCGGTAGCCATTTTTTTCTTATATTGTAGTATTTTTCCTCCTACACCCTCCTGCTGAAATTGCCCTTCGGCAAGGCACTTAATCCGCCTCCTGTGGTTTTTGTATATTTCTTGCGGACAGAGCACTGCTGAAGAGACTCTTGCAGACAGAGAAAATAAGCTACCTACACTTCAGCCTGAAGTACAGCTGCCTTGCTGTAGCGTAATTGGACTGTAATGAAAAACAAAATTTATGGAAAAGCTTCAGATATTACTCAGAGAGCAACTAATACAGGGAGACAGAGACGTGTTTTCTAACCACTGCTTGTGTGTAACCACTGCCTATAACAGCCATATCAGAAGAAATGGAGTAATCTGAGCCAAATGGTTTTAATGTTACTTATCTAATTAGTTGTGCTTTCAGAAATTTACAACCATGGCTTGAGGAGTTTTTCTTTCAGTTTTTACCACAACAAAATTTTTCAGATCCTCTTCATGACCTGCCTGAAGCTGAGTTCCTTAGTTTTCACGGAGAAAAACGTCATAAATTAACTCCAGCTTATGCACATAAACTGTTCACCGCTCAGTATGATGCTGCTTCTAGAAAATAATTTGCAATAAGGAAGTTTGAGGTTTTTTAGTCAAATCTGAGGCCCGACGAAGAGCAAAATCACTCTATGCTTATGTGTTGTCTAAGATTTGCTGGCCATATTGTCTTGGTTGTAACATGTGCAGCACAGGGAGGATGAGATTTTTCCCAATGTTGCCAATTTGACTTTTCACTAGAGGGACAAGCGACAAGATTGAAGGAATTTGGTGGCCAGCTGTCACATCGGTCAGTCGAGCCAAACAAGAAATGGTGATAAAAGATTCATTCTTCCTGGACGGCTGCTGGACGGATGGAAAGACACAGGAACCAAAGTGACTGAGCCATGGTTCCCACCGACCACCACCCTGTGTGTGTGTGTGTGTGCGTGTGTGTAGGTGTGTGTGTGTGTGGGTGTCGGTGGGTGGCAGAGCTCCACATTCTGCTCATCCATCTGGTTCACTTGGGAAATGACAGTCTGACATTTGCATTGGAAGGAAAAACAGGAAAATGTTACCAAGCTCCATTTGAATTGTTTTCTCTAAGATTCAAACCCCACTCACATCTCACGTTCTGTGTTTTTCAGAAGCTTAGCAGAGCAAATATTTCAGTCACTCACATCACAACAATAAAACTCTTTCCACTTTGATTGAGTATGATATGAGTGTGGATCGGTGACATAGTGTGGGCAAATTTCCAAGCGTTTTCTTCTCCAGAGGCCCGCTGCATTATGCATATTCCTGCTTGATGTAAACAGCAGCTAGCTGCAGAGTGTTTAATGCATTATTGAGGGTTATATTATGAATTAACTCAGATACAATGAAATGGTCTCTTTTAATTTCAGCATCAGATGAGTTGCACTACTTTTGCAAGACATTAAGCAGAATCAGAAGTTGACTTGTAGCATGAATATTGCTTTTGATTCAATTCACGTTTGTTTTTGAAGAGGTGAAAATCCTTGAAAAGATTTTTCAGCGTATCTTTGTGAGCCCAGCTTGGGGCATCATAAATCTCATCTTGTATTACTTTTTCATTTCTCTGCTATTTTGCACCTGCCAGGTGGAGGTTTTTTATCAAAGTGTTTTGCATACAAATTTATTCTATCAACATAGACTTGCAAGGCACCAGAAGTTTAATGTCATACAATAGTGCAGCACGTCTTCTACAAATAAAAAAAAAAAAACTCCTGAAAAAAATGTAATAAAAAAGGTTTGAAATCTTAACATCTCCTTGTTAAATAAAAGAAAGATTCCAGTTTAAGCCTATAATATTATAATAATTATGATTATTACATTATACCATAAGAAACTGATGAGAAAACGAGCATGTGGTTAATTTGATTTCAGCTTATTCTAGCTTGTCTGGTCAGGAGGATCATATCTGAGCCCTAAAATATGAGGTTTTAGAGTTAGTGCTAAGAATATGTTCTTATCAAAAGCAATAATGAGATGTTGACCAGCTCCGTCCTCTCTGTTTCAGCCATCTGTTGTTCAAAAAGAGCACAATAGCAATGTCATGGCTTTGACAACTGTCAGAGACATGACGTTGCCATTCACTCCTGATGTCTGATTTACATAATCCACTTGTTTTCTTATGGCTATAATATAAATAATAAAAAAAGAAACTTTTTTAATTGGATACAATGAGGCAATAATTATTCTGAGATTTTCCACTATTGAATAATGTCAAACACAGTTGTTCTACACTTTTTTCTACATATTTTCTGGCTTTGAAAGTCTCTAATCTAATACACTAATATCCATGTCACAGCTCCCTTATTTTTCCATAACCAGTTTCTGAGGCTATTCTTTTCCTCAGAGACACATGCAAACTGTTTACTGAGCCCATGATTTGATAATGGCAAATTTCAAATTCTTGTCATGGCAAGAAAATCAAACTGTCTATTGAGCATCAAAACAAACAAACTGTTATTTTTTGTTGATGGCTGATGAACCACGAACGCTATCGCCAACTTTTCTTGGCAAAGGCTCCGGTTGACTCTTTCACATATTGGCTGAGATTCACTGAAGCTTAACTTGTTGGAAAGGAATGTATTTTCAATGGAATATCATCACATTACTGTTGAAAAGTCTTCAGAAATGTAGATAACGATAAAAAGTTGTGAGAAATTTGTTTTGTTTCACTGGATATTGGAGACGATTCTTTGTAACAGAAGCGAAACTGTGCAGCCTGAGCCAACCATTTACCAGGTCACTTCAGAAAACTTCTGGCAGCTGAAAGTCCTTCCTCAGAGGGAGCCAAATGACACCCTGGACGGTAGCCAATGTGCAGCAGCAGTTCAGCTATCTTACAGAAAAACCATGAAACCTGTACACAGATGACAAAACTTCATCTGTTTTGGCACGATTCTGGCAGAGTTGAACCAGTGAGCCGGTTCTGTTTTCTGTCTCGCCTCAACAGGGGTGGAACTGCTGGCTTTGTACAACCACCCGCCAGTCCGAGAGGGCCAGGTGAAGTACTACACTGTCAAGGTGCCTCTGCGGGTTCAAAACTGTGAGGAGGGAGTCAAAGGGGTGGAGGCCAACTGGTTAGATCACATGACCCAGCACTTCAACAACGGAGCCTCGCTGGTTGATGGATTCTTCCACCTGGGCAACGTGAACGGTAAGAAAACTACGCAAAAATGTTTCCCACGAAAAATTTAAATCATCAGAAATTAAGTCACACACAATCAAAAACATTAAGACTGAGCAGTTTTTTTATTCTACAATGGCAGAAAAGACACAACAGCAGCACATTCCTTTCAATCTGAAGAGAGCCTTCATGTCTGCTTTGCTCTGCTGTTAAAAGCTAAAGCTGTTGCCATTACTCAGTGTTATTCTTCCAACTTGCCTTTTCTTCTTTTCATTCTTTCACCAGTAAAAATGTCAATGCTGATTCTAAACTCGTGCCAAACCTTTGTGAGATGAAAAGGCTGTGGCAGGTGCTGATGCATCCTGCCCTGTGCGATATTAATTATGCATTAGCTGACATTCATTTTCCACCAGAAGACAATCTGAATTTTTACATTTAAATAATATCCAACATATAAATCACTTCTCCGTCTGCTTCAGGAAGTGGTTCAATCTTTCAGGACAGAAAGACACTTCATGACTGCAGAATAGATGACTATCGAGCTTGAAGACCTCAATGAAGAATAATTTCTTTCCGACTACAGTGCTGTGTGGCATGTTCCCACAGTTTAGTGGTATCCAGATTTGGTTACTGGTGACAGTAAATTGACCGTAGATAATCAGTCAAATGACTTAGGAAAAGTATGTTCTCTCACATCCGTAGACATCCCCGGACATCCTGTTGTTTCTCTTGTTGACACAGATTGTGCAACTTTCCTGTCAACCCGACAAATAATAACGCAGAAGCTTTTCTACCCAAAAACATCTTGATCAGCCAAGTATGTACTAAAAGGTCTGTATCTGATTAAGCATAGGAATATCAGTTCATGCTTTTCATGAACTAGTTCAAAGTTCAGTTCATTTAAGTTTTTAGGTTAGAAGAGAGAATGAAAACTAAATGTGAGAAAGAAAAGAAATTATAATGTGTCTTGTAATGAAACCAGTTATACTAAATCTTAAAATATATCACACTAAACAGATATGCATGTGGAAAAGATGTGCAGACAGGGGACAGAAGTGATATTTTTAGTTTTATTTCTCTAACTAACCTTTTTTTTTAAGTGTAACAGAATTTTTAATTTTTTGTCAACCAGCTATTTTGAGCTTTTCTTTTTCATACATAACAAAGCAGGAAAAAATGAAGGTGTAGAAACATATATATAAAATTATTCTCACACTGGAAAAATTCTTTTACTCTGCATGTTTTTTCAAATTAGAAGTTAATGAAGCTGATGTTCTGACATGTTTTTAAGAGCACATGATATGTACAGAAATGTTAAATTTAATTTTGTGACACTAGGTAATATTTCCATAAAAAGTCATAAGCTATACACACACTACATCTGCACCTTCTTTGTACAGGTGGTGCTGCAGAGCATTGCTGGTTTGTGATGCTAGAGTGCACAATGCATCATGATAATGTAGTGTGAAGCAGGTGTATCGCCAGGAAAATGTAGGCAGTGACCTTTGTCGTACCTCACATCATCTGAACCAATTTTCATTCAAGTTATTTGTTTGCAAATACGCTTCATTCAGTTCAACAATCACAGAAAAACAAATGTGTTTAAGGAACTTCTTTTTTTTAAACTTGTTTGTGCACAACCAACCAGAGTTGGGGCTCTACACACATTAAGTGGCTTAAATTACATGTCTGAGCTTCTGAGCACACAAGTGTATGTGTGGCCAAAAATTGTTGATCATCCTTCACCTTAATACAACCTTGTGGGGTTTTTACTCATGCAGGCCAAAATAAAAGGCTGTATTAAAAAATATGCAGCTGAATGTGAAGAGCAACTGTATGTCCACTGTAAGAGTGGCATCCATAAAAGCAACAGTTGTGCTGTAAAAGTACCAACCAAGGTCATTTGATAATTTGTCACATCATGCCCACTTAACTTTGAGCATGTTAAAATATTGACAAAAATGTTTTTTTCTGGACCAATTGAATAAGAAAAAAAAGTACAACTTTAATACAAAAAGAAGCCATGAATCTGTGTAAAATGTGAAAAAACAGAGTTTGATTTGAAAGTCTGGAAATCAGCCAATATTTCATTCACAATGAAACCATCCACGGTGTCCATGCAATGCTACGGAGGCATGTCAACCAAGACACCCCTACAGCGTCCGGAGCCTTAAGGAACTCTGCCTCCTCATCGGAAGGTACATTGTTAGGATTGAGGAGGTCTTGGAAATGTTACCGACCCACAATGTCCTGAGTCAAGGCCATGAAAAGCTCACCACTCGGATTCAGATCAGGGGAGCCGTTCCTCCTAATCATGCCCCTCCAGGTCTCACTGTCATTGCTGACGTGAGCATTGAAGTCAAACAGTAAAATGAGGGAGTCCCCGGAAGGAGTGCTCTCTAACACCCCATCCAAGGACTCCAAAAAAGGGTGCGCACTCTGAATCTGTTGGATGCATAAGCACAAACAACAGTCAGGGCCTGTCCCCCAACCCGGAGGTGGAGGGAGGCTACCCTCTCATCCACTGGGGTAAACCTCAATGCACAGGCACCAGTCAGGGCAATGAGCATGCCTACACTTGTTCGGCACCTTTCACCTGGAGCAACTCCAGAATGGAAGAAGGTCCAGCCCTTCTTGATGATACTGGTTCCAGAGTCCAAGCCGTAAGCCCAGCTATATCTAAATATCAACTATTCCAACTATGTCTAGCCAGAAATGCTTAACCTCGCACACCAGCTCAGACTCTTCACCAGAGAGGTGATGTTCCATGTCCTTAGAGCTAGCCTATGCAGCCGAGGATTCTTCTTCTATGAAGGTTCATTTGTGGCTATAGTAAACAGAGAGCTGCAATCAAGATGACATCTTCTTGTCAGGGAAGGCCTTGCATATTTTGGCAAACCAATGCTAAACTGCAAGCTTCATCTATCACGACAGCATGGCTTTATAGTGAAAGAGGCAAGGTGACAGACCACTGGAGTCCAGATGATTCCACTAACACTGGAATTGTACATTTTATTTTTCCAAATGCTGTTCATTACAGATTGATTTAAGTCAAATTCAACATATTGCTAGCATCAGACTTTATTGAAACACTTCTTTGCTACATTATTGTCTGCACTATGAACTATTTTAAGTCTTATTAAAAAATAAGACAGGATTGAGGGAGATCTCTCCTCCAGTGAGCTTTGTGGCGGATCCTTCATAAGATGTGGATTGTGAAGCTGTTTGCCACCCTCTTTTAAACTGTCTCTTGCTGTGGTTTTCCTTTTCCATCACACCCCAGTGATTCTGCGCTTTACTCAGACACTGGAGAAAAAAGCCAGCCAGAGTAAATAAGACTCATAATTCATTAATCTGGGAAAGTGAGCGCCTCAGCAGCTCTGAAACACAGATAATTAACCTGATAACAAATTAGTGCCTCCTTGCATATTTCATGTCCTGAAAAAGAAGTAATTAAGTGTATTATTATGATTTAATTTTATTCTTCACATTAGGGTCTTCTAACATATTTTGCATCTTTATGCAATGCAAAGATATGCTTCTCCTGAACAGGAAAATTACTGGGTAGGGTAGGGAGGCAATCAGCTGCAGAAAAACACTCTTTTCATGCACATACAGGACAGAAAAACCGAATTTGGCCCACAGCTTTTGCTTAACAACTCAACCAAACAGATGAAGTGAAAAGTGTACTTTTTGGATTTTTGGACAGCAGCTGGCCGTATGACATCAAAGCAGCATCCCGTTTGTTGTTAGCGGCTAATTACATCAAACAGCCGAGCAACTCAGAGCTTTAGAATTAGTATCCATTCCTGCCATCTCCATATTTAGAAACTTCTTTGAGACAATCTTCTGTATTCAAAATAAGATACTCCACATGATGCAAGAGACTCATAAACATCAAGGACATGTTTGACAGCAAAACAGCACTCTAAAAGACATTTACTAGCTGAGTTATAGTTGGAGGGGATATGGCGGTGACAGTGACAGCTTTGATTTGCACCACAGAGCAAACAGCTTGTCATGTGATAACAGAGACATGGGCTGTCTAATGAGTGTAATTGTGCTTTTTTGAGATTGAACTCCTTTTTTTTTCTTTTAATGTGTTGTGCTTGTGTGGCTTCAAAAATATTTATTATTTTAATGTGAAGTGTTGCTGAACAAGCCTGTTTTTTTATCTGGCTGTCTGAGTGGAGACAACCTTCATGATAACATCTCCATAGCATTAACATGAGATTGGCAGAGTCTTTTCTTATGCTCCTGGTTTATGACCCAGTAAGTTTTAGAAATATTAGCATGTAAACTTGCTATATTACTTTTAAATTTGGTGAGTGCAACCTGCACATCTGCAGTAATAAGTCTGAATATATCTGAATGATCAATTCTGACAGTTTCAATGAAAATTGTTCTTTGCTGATATTTCCACAATGTGGGGCCAACACCCACCAGCACAAGTAAATTTATAGCTTGCACAGCACTTATGCATAGGATCAAATACTGGCACAGCAAACTGTATACTTGAGATAATCACATGATATCTTTTGGTATCATGATGCACCAGTTGCTGCAGTGCTGCATCAGAAAATACCATAAACGTCACTCTGAAGTGTTAACAGAAGACAAGGTCCTCAAAAAGTGGTTTAGTCAGTGGTGGTGTGGAGTGGTAAGATCACAAAAAAGGAAACTTGACTTCAAAAAACTTAATTGGAAATTAAGTTTTATCAGTTTCTGTGTTTACTTGCAGTTTCACTAGATCCATAGCTACTTGGTTAAGTTTAGGAAAAGATTGGCGTCTGATGTTAAATTCCCTGTATCGTGTTAGATCAGTGAGAATAAACACTGAATGGGATCTCAGATGAATGAAGTTTTATTGTTGCAAATATTGGAGCTTATATCTACAAGTTCATTTGTGTATCTCATTATTTATCAATCTAATGGTTCTTTTTGGAATTGTATTTATTGTTTGTATATTACTTTCATGTGTATTTCCCCACACCTCTACACAGTAACACATATAAGGTAAAATTAACATACAATTTAAAATATATAGAGCTTATGGGTTAAATATGTAATTCTTATGTGTCTTTGAGTTTTGGTTCAGCACTGATCTCCAGGTTTATTTTCCTTGTTTTCTGTATTTAAATTTGTTAAATATGTTTTTTCTGTTTTATGTTATGTTCCGTGTGTTTTTTGTCCTGCCGACATCTACACGACTACCTCTAGTTCCCTAGTTCCAGCTTTTCCCTTGTTCCAGGCTAGAACCACCTTTCTGATCTAGACATTATATTTTATTTATTTAATTTTTTTTTTACTAAAATGTCCTGTTTTAGTATTTTTGTTTCAGCAGCACTTTAGGTTTTGTCAGAAATAATTTTTGTTTCCTTCTCAACTGTTTCCGGTATGATAGTTCAGCATTTGAGCTCTTCTCTTCATGGAACATGACACTTTTATATGATTAAAAATAGCACTATTTAGAAGCCCTACTAACAAATCTTTGTAAGCTTCATTAGATGCTCTGGGAACATTTTTTAGACTAATCATTAATGTAAAGAGGTTGAAACAGTCGATGAATTGTAATTAAGTCAAATTTGAGCATCTGCAACAATGAGTCAGAATATTTCTGATTAAAACGTTTTGTTTTTTGTTTGTTGCAGTATATGCTTTATCATTGACATGCAATTGATTTATTAACAATAATGCTGCTGTTCTGCCATCAGAAAACATAAAAATACACACAGACACCATCAAAGTTCAGACTGGCCTGCTGCCTCAGCTACTTGAAAGCTTATACGGTGCCTTGCTCACAAACAAACACCCCATAGAAGAAGTAAGCATGCCGACCAAGATTCAAAGCAGAAATCATCATTCTAAAATAATGCAATCCCACTCAATTAGATTGTTTTGTACATCTGGATAAATGTGAAGGTCTATGTACATCATTATGTTTTTATTAGTGGCGGCACTGCAACCCTCTAAACGATACATTTACCATTTTTCATCCTTGTGCTATTGTAATGCAAAAGTACTCATTTAGAAGTTGATTGATATTAATTATCCTTTCACCTCTAAGCTTTTGAAGCTTTAATACTAACTAGTAACATAATTTTTAATCAACTTAAAAGCTCGGCAAGAGATGCAGATCGAAATCACAAGGGGCAATGAATAATGTGACTGGTCAATATTCAATATTAATGTAGTGTTCATTCAATTTAATTTAGTAGGTTTATAAGACCCTTATATTAAAATACACAAATGAACTCAAGAACCAACACATGGAAAAAGAAATAAAGCTGGACAGTCAGAGAATGACGGACTCCCTGTTGGGTTGATGAAGTCCACTTTTAGAGTGTGTCATTTTTGTCTGTGATATTAGTTCCTATTAACATAATTAATTGCTTAGCATGACCTTTGTGTGAGTAGTCTGGATGTTCTCTCTGTCATAGAATAAGGCAGCAGGTGACAAGAAAATATGACCAGTAGGAACAGCACTGGCAAAGGCCAGAGGCAGATGGAGGAACTAAGGTGGTTTAGTGAAATAAAAGACACATCTAAAGACTACTAAATAAGACGGACTGACAAATCAACAAATTAAGACAGGACTAACTAACAGACTAAAGACTAACACAACACAGCTAACTCAATGAACTTTGAAAAGACAAAGGAAAACTGGGAGCTTAAATACTGAGGGACTAAATTACAAACAAGACACAGGTGTGACAACTAACCAGAGGAAGGAAACAGGAAGTAAACAGAAAACACAAGGGGATAGACCCAAAAGTAAAACAGAAAACTGGAAACAGGAAGACTCAAAGACTCATGAGAAAAATGGAAATGTTGCCAAATCTACACAGTAAGACAAGTATTTTAATCTACGTTAGTACAGAACCATAAATCAGCTCACTGTTCTGAACTGTTTGCTCCATTAAAATGGTTTCCTTTACACTGATCTTAATGGTTTCACCAATATTAACATTTATATGCACTGAAGTCTTTATATGAAGTAATTAGTGTGATTAATGGTTTACATTTTCTTTGAGTTCCAATCAATGTTTTTTGAAAAGCTTAAAACTAAAATAATGTATTTAAAGTTAAATTTGGTGTTTTACTATTGCTAGTTAAGGAGCACATACAGAGTGTGTGTTATTGTGGTTTGCATGACTGATTTTTGAGATGGCAATTGATGGATTTTTCACCTTTTTGTTATAATAAGAAAATCCTTGTCCATGTTCCAGGAGTCATGCGTCATTGTGGCCTTTGCCGGCACACAGTTCCTATCAGTTATTTGATGTGGTTCAGAGGGATGTAGGCTTCTAGACAACAAACAGACAAAAACACATCATTTCACCCCACACTGTCTCTTAAAATGGGTTTCCATGGTGAGACTAGATGAGGCAGTATTGAGGGACGTTGTTTGCATACACATGTGAATGTGTGCGTATGTGTGTGAGGAATCACTCAGCCAGTGAAAGTCCTACACAGTTATTGTTTTGCAGCAGTGTTTGCAGTGAGCGGAGACCTCACCTGAGCCACGGTGTCAGATATGAAAGAGATATTGAATTTTTGGGAGCTGCTCACAGAGCCATAACTCGTACATTCAGCCATACTGTGGAACTGTCTGCAAAACATATGACAGGCAAACAGTTATATCCAGACATGTAGCAAGATGGATTTAGCATGTAGCAATTTACACACACATGCATATGCGTACATCATTTTACCTCCCAGTTAGTGGAGGGTTGAATGAATTTTCAGTTACAGCCTTTACCATGCTTGTTTTTGTTCGCATTTCCATAACCACAATTAGGATTTGTTGATGCATAAGTGTTTTTTTTCCTTTTGGAACAAAGTTAAACTGGGGAGATCTTCAGGGGGCAAACCAAAACCAAGGTTTTTGCAAAACATGAATTGAAAGTGCACAGGATGCAGGAGCCTTTGTGTGGCTCAAGTTACATGTCTACAGTGGCCTGGAGCAGAGCCCTGTGTCGGGACTGGGATCTCAAAGGTCCCACAGGACCCAATCCAAATCTCACAGCAGTTTTCAGATTACACTGGCAGGAGCAGGCAGGAGTGACTGACACAGGCAGTGGTTGTGTGTGGTAATGGTCAGAATTTTAGTGAGAGTGGGTGGGAGCTTGATTGAAAAATTAGTCCTGTTCAGCGCTCTAACCTGGGGAGCTTATTGTTTTGTAATACAAAATAAATACTGGACATAAAGTAGTTTCCATAAAAACCTAGAGATTCTTATGGACCAAATTTCTAGGCGCAGCCAAGGTGTTAAGAGGGTCCAGTTTGGTGGCCTCAGTATTGGGTCTCTGCTTTTGCAGATGATGTGGATCTGTTGGCTTCATCAGACCATGGTCTCATCTTTCAATGGAGCGAGCTGCAGTCGAGTGTGAAGCGGTTGGGATTAGGATCAGCATCTCCAAATCTGAGACCATGTTCCTCAACCAGAACAGGGTGGAGTGTCCTCTTCTGGGCAGGAATGAGGAACTCCCCAAATTGAGGAGTTCAAGTATCTCTGTGTCTTGTTCACAAATAAGGGAAGGATGGAGCAGGAGATTGACTGGTGGATCGATGAAGCATCTTCAGTAATACGGACTATCGAGGCTCTCGATATACCAGTTGATCTACATTCTCAGCCTCACCTATGGTCACGAGCTGTGGGTAGAGACAGAAAGACTGATATCTCGAATACAACCAGCCAAAATGAACATCCTCAAAAGGGTCGCCAGGCTCTACCTTAGAAACACAGTGGGAAGCTTGGTCATCTGGGAGGAACTAAGAGAAGATTCACCGCTCCTCCACATGGGGAGGAGGCCCAATGGAGGACCTAGGACATGCTGGATGGACTAGGCCCAGCTGACCAGTTGAACTGGAAGAAGTGGCCAGTGAGATGGAAGTCTGGGCTTCCCTGCTTAGGCAGCTGCCCCACGCCCCTACCCTGGATAAGCGGCAGTTTTGTCTGTTTAGTGTGAGAACAGGATCCAAGCACAGACACAGAGCTGAGTTTAAGTGAAAAGGTTTATAATAACCAACAGGTGATGAGCAGTGGAATGAGGAGGGTGTGGCAGGCAGTTCTGGGTTTCTGAGAGGAGCAAACAAATAAACATTCAAGCCTGAAAAAAAGACTGACAGAAAAATACAGAAATGACCAAGTGCTGTTACCACTGGGCAAACCAACAATCTGGCAATGACAGGAAGGCCAAGCCAGTCTAAATACTGCTGCTGATTGTGGATGAGGTGCAGGTGAAGATCCTGGTTGCCGGGGAAACAGAAATGCCCACCGACGGTAACACACCAGAACAGGAACCTGGACCACATCAGGCAGGAAATGGATGGATGAATAAACTGCACATTAGAAATACTAACATAAACAAAACATAAACAAGCTAAATTCACAACTCAAGAGCAAAAGCATGTCAGCTGGCAGATTAAGTCTGAAATTTCTAGATTTATGCTGGCTGTGCAGTAACATTAGCATAACATCATTTTAAACATAAGTCACACGATAAGAAAGATATGGTGACATGCAGCAGTGATAGTATAACAACTTAATGGCAAATTACATAAATTATAGAGATTTTTTTTTTATGTGAAAAGGCATTAAGCAGTGTTACTTAGCTGTGACAGCCATACCAACAGCCATCAGTTATCTAACAAAGGTTAATCATTAATTTCTGAAAGAGATAAAAAAAAAAAAAAAAAAAAAAAAAAACTTGCATCCTCCACATGAGTCTTCAGTATTGTTTGTTATTGTCATAATTTCTGTGGATGATCACTTTCTGTATTTGCAAAGTGTTTGGGGTTTGCAGTTCCCATCTCACAGTGTAATTAGCTCTCCAGTTTGCTGTACTACAGGCTTTGACACAGCAGCATGTGTCTTCTTCACAAGCTGCAGTCAGAGGACAGAACCTACATGTGTTTTCTCGTAGCACACCAAATTTAAAACATGTTTGGGCATCAGAGCAAATGTAAATGCACTCAGGTGGTTAAAGTGAAATCTCTTGAAAGCTCAGAGCATGAACCACAGAATCACTTCGCTCTACCTGAGCTAAAAGGAAGTCCTTTCAACATGAGCATTCATTATCAGTCATGTTTGATAAATATAAGTGTAGATTCATGGGCAGTGTCAGTCCTGTTCTCAATTGCCTTTTACAAAAAAAAGTGACATTTGCTGTGAATGTCATGAGCAGAGCAATAATCCCTCTGTCATGCCTTGGCACCTCAGCGGTCACATTTCTAAATGTCTGAGTACATTTATGTTGAACTCGAAATTTTACTGACATCGACAGTCCTCCATTTCTAGGGGGTATTTTTGTCCCAGATAAGCTTTAGTCAGGAAAAGAATAAAAAAGATGTGCATCATTTAAAGCGGTAATGTATTTATGGAGAATAAATTTGTGGTAGCCATTACAGTAATTGAGCAGAAGCCAAGGCATGTCTTGTAGTGGATCTAAAGTCATTGAAGCAGTTTCTCATACTACACTATCAGCTGAGCAGAGGGTAAAAAATGAGGAAAAACTAAGGATTGTTTGAAAAACATTCTTTGTCACTCATATTTTCACCAATTTATAATCTGATTTCAACAAAATCAAATAAATTAATAAATAATTGCATTGGCAATCATCCCCTGCTATGGAGTGACCAGCCTTTGTTCATTTCCCTACCAGCTGAACTCTGCCCGGCAACCCATAGGTACCCGCCTGCCAGCTGCCACACATCTGGCTCCTCAGGGAAGAGCCACATCCACCCTCCACTCATTAGACTTCCTCACCTCTTCGCCTCTGGGTCCCTCTTTGTGCATGTCCATTCGTCCTGTTTGAAATATAGATAAGCTGTCAGCGGTCGGTCTGCAGCTGTCTGAGGCAGGGCTTGGCATGCATGTTTAAATCATATCGCCAAACATGACCGGAGGCAGGGTCACTTTCTGGCCTGCCAGCGGTCAACTGGGCTTGAGCATACGTTTTTGATCTGTGTAGGAGTATGGATACACATGCTCATCTGTGAATATTTAATATATTCATAGTGACAATGTTTACAGTGGTACGAAAAAAAAAAAAAGATCCCCTTTTGAGAAAAAAACAGTGATCTTGACAGATATTACAATGAATTTTTGTGTGACCTTAGATCACTGATATATATATATAATATGGTTTTCTAAAGCCTTATTCACTTATTAGCTGTTAGTTTTTTATTAAAATGTTCCAAGTATTTATTATTTAGCAAGTCTGCTTGTGGTTCTTCCACATCGCTGCTGATAAACAAATCTTTAAAATGCCAATATATCTCTTCAGAATTCCATCATCCAATACAATAAGCAACACCAAGCAAGAGTTCACTGTAGAATAAGCTGTTTTGCACCGACAGAAAATATTTGGCTTATTTTTCATATATGTAAGCCACACACTCAACTTTGCTTCTCATCCCACAAATAAATAGAATAAATGTTTAAATAAAAAACAAAGCAATACCACTGGAAATTGTAGGGCGGTGCTAAGCAAAACAGCTGACATGCAACCAGCAAAAGAAACAACACTGTTCACTAGTGCATAAATTGACTTAACAACCATGGCAACCTAAAAGATGCATGGAAGCATGAGGACTGCGACTTATGCCAAGGTTTGAAACGGACATCCTTATTTATGTATGTAAGGGAGCATAAATGGGCCTTAACTCTCCTGTTATGTTATGGGGCAAATGGACCTGTTTTAAAGTTTGAAGATCTAGGAAAAATAGTTAAAATAATTTTTTTAGTATGAAACTTTTGCTTGCCTTAATTTGTGTAATCAACATATAAAATTAAAAGGGTTCATCTCACATATTTGCAGCACCCCTGCATGTTTATATCACATAGATACTGTTTGGGTCACTTTGACCCAGAAGTCAAACTGGGGATAAAAGGGTGTCAGAAATGTAAGACTATTTCTTTCTTTGCAATTGTGAGACATATTTCACCCCAATCTCTCTGTCTCACACACACACAGAGAGAGAGAGAGAGAGAGAGAGAGAGAGAGGCAGGTGTTATGACTTTTGACGGTAACTATGATCTTCCGGAAAAACTCCACCCACATTCAGTGGACACTCAACAGGGCAGGGGCAAAATATATAAAGGATTCTCTGCATGGAAGTTATGTTTTCATAGTTCAGCAGGGCAAATCAGCATGGGGCTCTTATTTTGAAAGATATTGGAAGCTTTTACATTGCTCCTGTGTCTGATTTCCTGTCTGCCCCTATCTGAACTGCAGAATTGACGTATTCTGGGTGCGTGAAGCATCAAAAATAGACTTAGGGCATAAATTTAGCGGTGATCTTCTGGGACGCTTCTAATACGTGCTGCGACGCACCCAGTGGAAACCAAACCATTGACTAAAATGGCGAATAGCAGTGGAGACCGTAATGTAACAGGCCACACACACACACCCGGTGTAAAACAGAGGTTACACTCTGTCAGGCAGACCTTTACAAAATGAGCAGCAGAAGCAAAAAGATGAAAGTCCAGGAGGCTATGGAAGTCATCTTTGATCATGACAGTGAAATAGGGGAGGATGTGTCTGAAGATGAAGACTATCTTGAGCTAAATTCTGGTTCTAATGATTCTGAATTTGAGGGAATTGATATTCCTATTCCTCCAAGCAAAACATTCATGTCAAAAATGATAAAATACAGTGGTCTTCATCCCCAAATATATGTCAGGCAACACTGTCTGCAGAAAACATAATAAAGACAGTGCCAGGGCCCAATAGGATGGCAGTGACTCGTGTGACAGATTGGGGCATTCTGGAAATGACTAATCTAGAAGGGAGGCGTGTTTTTGGGGAGAAGCGAAGGGAGCTGGACAAAACACATTTAGTTTGAACGTGTATTTTTTTTTTTTTTATGAAAAAAAAGTGAATCCTAATTTAACCATTCATTACCTGTGAGAGGTAAGGAACACCATTGCACTATTTATTGATAGAATAATTAGTAATGGACTTAATAATGCAATATTAGCAATGCTTGTTTGGATTCTTTTGGTTTCGGATATCTTTTGGATAATTAAACATGCACTGAGTCAAATTGACCCGGGAACATCATTGCTGTTCCTGACAAATGAACATAACAGGAGGGTTAAATGCCTTAAAAGCCAATTTATGCTTGATGCAAAAGACATACTCAGATGGACACTTTTGTCCATCAACTGCATCGTGCGCGTAATTGGTGCGTTTTCAGGGGCCTTGTGGAGCTGTCACAAACAGAGCAATACTACCAGAAAGTGTGGGGTCAGTGTTGAGTAGTATAGCTGAAAGGACACCAGTGAAACAAACTTAAAAAGAAGATGAAAAGGAGGAGGAGGAGGAAGGAGAAGACAGTGACAAGGACAACAACTGTATAGATGACGGGAGCTTTTGAAGAAAGGCTTTAACTGATGTTAGAAAGTGGGAATGAATGCTGAACTCAACACTGCCCAATAATGGATGAATTGATTTCATAACCATGACAATGTAAAAGACGGATGGAAGTATGAAGGGCGGTGACGTATGATAACATTTGAAACAGACATTCCTATTATGTACTTAGAGGAGCTTAAACGGGCCTTAAGTCAGCTACTCCTAGTGTTGGTCCTTCTAGGTTGAACAAAAGAAACATTTTTGCATTCATTTTAACACACATTAAGCCTGCACTTGAATTGACTTGGCATTTGAGAATAATAAAAAAAAGAAAACTTTCCTTCACATTTTTTCCTCTATTATAAGTGATTTATAATTTGTTTTTATAGCACTTTTGCAATACTTTTTGTAGCCTTTTGTGTTTGCTTTGTGTCTTTGTTTTTTTTCATAAATAGATTTCTGACCTTGCTTGTTTCTGTTCTTTTTGCTTCCTGTGTTTGCTCCTTATCTGTTTTTGTTTTCAGATGAACACCCTCTTCTCGGTTCCTGTCATCCACACCTGATTATAATTAGGTTATAATTATAATCTTTATATACACTCGCTGGTTTCTGTCGCTCTCTGTCAGATTGTCTGAGCTTCTTTCTGACAAGCTCTGCAGCTCTTTATTTTTGTGTTTTCCTAATGAATGATCTAAGATTATTACTGGTTTTGGCTTTTGACTTGTCCTTGTGTGTGTAGTCCACACATGGATTTTTCTTTTTACTAACACCAGCTCTGTTTATGAATCCCTCTTTGTGTCTGCTTCCTGTCTGTAAGGTTGTCTGATCGACGGCTTATTTTTACTCAACCTCTTTTGCGTGTAATAAACCTTGCCTTTCTGAATGTTACTGGACTGTGTGAAGGGTATCAGTCCTCCAGTATATGCAGTCATCAAATCAAACACAGTGGATAACAAAAGAAGCAGCAAAGGGAAAGATTTTTGAACCCAAGTCCTTGTTCTGACTGCATAAAGGCTTTATTATGTTTCTGTTGTCAAGTCTCTAGTTGATGAGAATGTTTCATGTAGACTGCTGCTTCCCAGGCTGTGTTTAATGCATTTAGAAGTTCTGAATAAGAAGAACTTTATTGTGCAAAAGGGTTTTTAATCAGACTTGAAGTGGCTTTTGTCTGTTTTAAGGGCAGTGGAAACATTTTCATGAATCATGTCTGGCAGACATTACAATGACTTGACTCACTTGCTGTTTCCGGTCTGAACAAGCAAACAATACTCTCAAAGCTAACTGACATCTTCCAGGATCTGTTAACATGTGATAAGATTGGATTAGATGAGATATCTAAAGAACTTTCTGTAGAGTATTTATTGAACATCTATAGTTTCAGAATTGCAGACCTGCGTCACAGCTCAGTGAAAGTGTGACTGGATTATCACTGCAAGTCCTTTCAAATTTCCCCTGTAACCCCTGTGGTTTTTTTTGTGCATCATATCCAACTACATCTACTGCTGAATTACAAGCAATGTAGCCTAGTGTCCCGGTTGAGTGTTTTCAGAGGACCAAGCTGTCCTTAGCTCCTCTATAAATCTAGCCCTATGTCACTGAATGACCTAATGCACCAAATTTCATTTGAACAACTTCCAGAATGCTGCTGAGCTTAATCCCTGTGCACCTAAAATTAATATAAAACTGCAGGTTTGGATATTTCAAACAAACAACTTCCATACAGACTTTACATCTCCATCCAAAGATTCAACATAAACTGTGCATGATTTCAGCCATTTTAAATGGCAGTCTGTGTGTGTCAGCTCTATATGCACTCTGGATCCTTGTAGTTGATTCTTTCCTGTGTTGTTTGGGTGCTGATTTTAGCTGTTGCGTGTCACTTGCTGTCACCATGCCAATCCAGCTTACCGATTCTCCCCATCACTTGCCTTTGTGCCTTTCAGTCTCAACAGTGTCACTCCCTGTTTTCAGTGTGTCTGTATTTGCATGCTTCGCCCTGCGACCTTGAGCGTTTGAGTCATGAGGGATGGAGAACAATTTTACTGAGGGCACAGAGTGGTTTTTGCAAGTGTAAACAACTTATTCTCAGTCGGCGTGCTTGCTGCACAGCTCAGCTCACAGTCAATAGGCGCGAGATAATGTTTATTCGTGCACGTAACCAGTGCATTCCCCTGACAGACTTGACGCCCAGAGCAACCAGCTCCCTCTCTTCCATTTCCCTGGTACTCGCTCTTGCTCTCTGCTGAGAGTCTGTCTGCATTATCACCAGACGCAGGCTGATCCATGTGCAGCAACAGGACAGAAACCATGTGCCAATCTCACCTGAGTGAACCTGTGGTGCTGGCAGGGATCTGACACTGGACCTCAGCACCTGGCATGTTCCAAAAAGGTTTATTTCCCGGATGCTAAACAGGAAGAGCTGACCGATGAGGTGGAGAATGCTGGAATTGGAACGAGGGGGGCGGAGAAATAGTGAAGGGGGCAAAATGGAGTGAACAACACAAATGTCTTTCTTTGAGGGAGCCAGTGCATGCCTGAAAGATGTCTTCAATTGAGCGTGCATGGGTCCTAAATGGGTTTTCAGGGAGGGGGGGAAATAAAAGACCCTGTCATCCTCTACTCTGCCTCTCCCTCTGTCTTGTTTTCTCCCTCTCTTTTTTTCACGGGGCTTACAGCCTCCTCTCTTCCCTTTATTATTAAGGCCTAGTAATGAAATGTGGAGTGTCTTGTATTGCTGCCCGAGTCCCAGCAAACTGTATTAGTGTGTAAATGGTATGGGAGTAATGAGAAAGCACTCAGGCTAGCTGGAAAGACTGGACCATGAGGCCTGCATCGTGTCTGTGTGTACGCACACACCTGCATGCAGCGTGCATGTGCATCAAATGAATAGCAAGAGACTGGGTGGAGAGCTTGTGAGGGCTGTAGTGGTGTTTCTGTCTCGGATGCCAATCCTGGTGTTGTTAGTCTCCAACAATAGAGAGGCTTTAAAAATCCATTTGGTCAGCAACACACAATCACACCAGTGGCCCAAAGCATCAACACCGGCGTTTCAATGCATCTCACTTAATTTCAGTCTTTTTGATGAGAATAATGCAGGCTTAGCTAAAGGATTTATGCTTTATCCCTTATGTACTGCCTTCATTAAAGCAGTTGTTACATGTTCAGTTAAATCTGCATCTTTTAAATCCTATGAGCTACTGCACTCACCTTGATCTCTACTAGTAAATAACTACTGTTTAACTGTCCCCCATCTGAAAGAAAAGAAATAAATAACAAGAATTTGGACACCTGAAACAGCAAGGAAGACATAATGAGTGGTTTAACATCCCAGAAGGGGGACACCTGCTCCTTTTTTTTTTTTTTTTTTTTTTTTTTCCGTCTCTTTGCATAATGCATAAAAGCTTATTTCTCATACAAATGCCCCAAACTGCCGGCTATGTCATAAAAAGGTTGTGTGTGTGATTGTGTCTGAGTGATATCACACCATTTCCTGTGGCCTAGAGGCCAAGATGGAACATGAGAGACAGAACTAACACTCTGTACAGTAAATACTCTTTTCATGGCTGGAATTTTTTTCCTTCTGCTTCTTTGCAGATTTGCTGCCTAAAATGGTGGAAAGTGTCTTCATCTTCCAGGAGGCAAATGAGGGTGAACCAAACATGGCCATGCCGACATACGATGCTATCGTGGTGGAGCAGTGGACCGTCATTGATGTGAGTGGAAAAATTGTGGGCTCTGTCACCTTATGAGGGTTTATGTGGAACCACATCATTTTTTATTCTTAAAAAGCAAACAGCAGCATGTTTAATTCCAGGGCTTAGGCCAGTCCTATAGCACTGAATCTAGCTTCCACATAGATATCAAGCTCTTCCTCCTCATCTCTGGGCCCCAGCCTCTTCCCGAACAACCACAAAGGCAAATCTGGCAAATCTGACTTTATGGGACATGTATTGTGGTCGCTTGTCTTATCAGAAACAAGTCTCTATCTGCCTGCCGATTAGTGTCCCTTCTCCATAAGTTCCAGGTTGGAAATTGATTTTTTTTTTTTCTGAAGGGAAGGAATAGTTATATATATATATACAGTATATATATATATCGTTTTATAGCCTTTCATCTGTATGTATGTGTGTATGTGTCTGCAAGTTTTCGTGTTTGCGTTGGCAGCTGCATGTGCAAGTGACTATGTCCCACATTTGAGTGTTTGAGTTTGATTTTGTGTCTGTGTGTGTGTCAAGATGCTATCTCGGTAATTGAATTTAGACTTTTCACAGCCTGTGGCTGTCCAAGTGTGAAAGGAGACTTTTGTCCCCCAAATGTGCCTCTCTGACTGACCAGCCCAAAGCAGATGGCCTCATGTGCCAATAAAAAGACTTCTGCAGTCGTCTGGTGGGAGCAGTGCAGTCTGAATGGCAATACTGTTACAGTTTAATGGATTTCAAGGCTTCTTCGGAAACACCAAATAAGATGATGCCAAACCTTCTCCAGTGTTCCAGAAGATCCAATCAACTCTTCCACAGGAGCTTTATCGAAAACTGTTTCACGCGAGTGATCTCCACAATGCCACATCAGATTGACACCCACTCTTTCAGGGTGGCACGTCATCCCCATTATTTGTGATAACTGCCTAAAATTTATATGCAAAGTACTCTCATAGCTCATTATATTGTTCCAGTGCAGGATCATTAAATTGAAAGGGGTGGAAAAAAAGAATATTAATTACTGATTTTTTTCTTTTTCATCAGCCTTTCTCCCCAGTGCTTTCTACTTTTATCTGTTCAAAAAGTCTGACAGGTGGTTAGATGTATGAAGCTCAGAGAGGAAGAGGAGGAAAACAAGCAGTTTCACAGAGGGCATGCAATCATTTATATTGTTGTCAAGTGGGAGTGAGTCATCTCCCAATTGGTGACTGTTCATCAGGGAAGAAAAAATTGATTTATTCATTCTGTGCATAAAATGGGTAGAAGTTACAAAAAAAGATTTGCATTTGAAAAGGTTTCATCTTCTAATAGCATCTAATCTACAGGTGTTTTTAATGCAAATGAGAGCATTTTATTTGATCAGAATAAAAATGCCATAATACCTAAAGTATATAACTCAGGCAGCTAAGATCCTTCAGGTTAAAACTATCTCTTTGTTTACCTTTCTGTTTAGCAGGAACAAAAAGGTCTTCTGGGATCAAGGATGCAAGTAATGGTTGTAGGCGGCCCCCATTTATCAAGTGAACTTTGAATTTATAAGAGGATAGTTGTGTTTTAAAAGCATATAGATAATAATTCAATATTTTGCCCATATTGAAGCAGATTAGTTTTTAATACAATTAAAAATAAAAATAAATAAAAAACCTTTTGCCCACACTCAAACCTGGATCCAGTAGATATTAACTGTAACACAACAGACTGTCTGAGGCTGAGATCAATTAATCAAAAAACCTAAACAGCAATATAATGAGAGATATGTTCAGAACCACTGGACACATTTTGCCCAAAAACAACACAAATGCCCAGCACAGCACAGGCGGCTCTATTACGCGCTTGCCTCTCAACAAACGTCCACAACCCAGTCAGAGAGGAACCGTGGTGAAACGCTCAGTAAGTAACCCGCACAAGTACTTTAGAAAAAGTTTATTTTGGAGAAAGACATCAGAGCTTAACCAAGCCTGTTTAACTTTGTGTAAACTGAACTCTGTAAAACACGTAAACATCTGCAGCAGACAAAAACCTAACTTACTAAAATGTAACTGACTAATCAAAATTTGTAGAGATGACTCAGAGTCAGACTTAGTTTCCACTTTTTTAAATCCCTTTTTCATGCCCATTTTCCAAAGGTGTCAGTATACCACTGACTTGATGCCAAACATCATAATACTTTAGAAACATATTGCATTAAGAAGCAGAAAAAATGCAGGATTCGTCATGAAGGCTTTTAATCCCAACTGCTTTTAAGTCATCCACATATGAAGACGTTATAGACTTCCAAGTTTTTTCTTTTTTTCATCTGCTTGTCCATGAAGAAGCCCATCTAAAGAACCTTTTAGAAAACTGAACTAATGGATATTTCTCTAGTTTAAAGATGCACTACTTAACTTTTGCCATTTTCTTAATGACATTCCCCCTATTGATAGCTAATTTACCATCCATCTTGCATCCTACTGTGAGCTCCTCAGACATAAAAAAATCTTATGTTGACTCTTGTTTTATCTCTTGTTCTGTCTTTGGCTCTCTTCTATTTTCTCTCTTTACTCTGTTACTCTTCTTCTAATGTTTCTTTGCTGAATCAGGCATGGTGCACATTCAAAATGTCCAGTTTATTTACATGTGCATGCTAGCGTGTGATGCATGCGCAAAGCAAAACTCAGCTGCAACATCACGCAGCATCCCAGATAAAAAAAGTGGAATAGTGCGGTTTCTCAGCTGTGGACGCTGCTGGGCAGAGAGGGCTTAAGAAATGTACATAACAGACGTCACTGTGCCATCAAACCAGTCTTGAATGCAGCGTTTTGAGGGCAGACAGTTACGGAGTGGGTCTTTAAAGCTTAAATCTTCGCTAGGTTAATATACGCCATCATGAAGCCGAGCTTTTTTAAGGTTTTTAGTGTTGGAACTAGTGTTTAAACTTTAAAAGACCATTTCTTCCATATTGTTTGCACAGCACTAGCCATCTTTGTTTGACTGCCACTTTGTTTGCTGGGGTTGTGTGAGTCTGCAAAAGTCGTGCAAATGAGTATAAGTAAAAAAAAAATGTTGAAAAGAAAGATTATGAACACAAGTAATACAGTAAATGTGAAACTAACCTACTAACTATGATGAACATATAATAATTAATGGCCACACAGAAACAACACACATCAGGGAATATTACAGGTTCAGCATCTAGAAGGCTGCATTGTGTATGAAATATGGCATCAGTTCTAAAGATCTCACGCAGACGTTTCTCAGGTTAAAATAACATAGATTCTGAGCACATACGCCAAAAGCATCACCAGATACAGCACCTGCCTGAACATCTCTTCTTGAGGAAAAATGACCTGAATAAGAACCACAGAGTATAAATGAAGTGTCTGAAAATGAATAACCCATCAAGAGTCTCTGCTATGAAACTCCAATTAGGACCGGGTTCTCATCTCTTGTGTCCTGTGGGAAAATCAATACAGGAATACAGGAGCTGCCTTGACACTAATGTACTCAGAGCCCTCTTTCCCATCACTTCGCTTCACAGGAGCAATAACCAAACAAAACATATTCACTGTCAGGCTGCAGCCCGGGTTGGTCCCACAATGTCTGCTCACCATCGCCTGCTGCAGAAAGTCTGTTTATTAAGATGGATGAAGTCCATTAACAGGAAAGTCTTGTTTAAAGTTCTCTGAATTCTTGTTCTTCTGTTTGGTTTTTATATATTTTGTGAAAAGATGAACTGAGCTTCAGGTCTGTTATAACTGATGTGCAAGAGGAGACTGTTTTCAAAAAACTGAGCAGCTTCTATTTCATCCCTTTTCTTTCTTTTTTATTTATATATATTTTTTTAAAAGCACCATTATCCACTCCAGCTCTGCCAGATCCAGTAGTGGCTCCATTATGGCAAAACCATGTAGTGCAACCTGCAAAAAGCTCCTAAGATCATACAAATACTTCACAGATTAAGTGTATAAATACATATAGAATATTTTTACTGTATGCAGTAAAACTCTAATCCCATCTAGGTAAAAAAATTTACATTATGTTAGCATCATATGAGCCTAAAGCAGCTTAGCATGTGAAGGTTAGAAATGATTTACTAACATGGTGTGAAGAGGACCATTTTAGACCAGTTTTACACATGAAGAAACTCTTTTCAGACCTTTGGTTAAACAATAAGTTAATGCCTGACTGATGAGTTAAAGTGACTTTTACAGCTGCCAATGGTGCATTTATTTTAGTGGGGGCTCCTCTTTTAAAATGTACGAGAGATAATTTACATGCATCATGCGGTGTGATTTTCAACAGGTTTTTCATCAAGCAAGTGCATGTAAATAGCACACCTTATCTTAGGTGTCACTGCAAATGCATTTTAACTGTTTCTGTGCATCTATTTATGCTGTTAAAATGACAGGTCAGTGGTCGGGTTAAAGTTAAAAATGCAAAGTAACTGGACACATCTTGCTGTGTCATTGTCATGTTATTCATGAGACCAAGATAAACTAGCATTTATCACCCAATGAAAGCTTGCCTTAAACCTTTATTTGAAACACCTGTGACAGTTGCTGTTAGAAGGAGGTGCTGCAGGGAACAGAGTGTTATTTACACTGACAGCCTTTTACATAAATTAAAAGGTGTATCTTAGTCTACAATGACAGCTGGCTATTAGGTAACTAAATTAAAAATCCCACTGTTTGCGATGGACTGGTGATCTATTCAGGGTGTACCTGCCGCTCGTCTGCTAATTGCTGGGATAGACTCCAGCTTCCCCACGACCCTGAATTTGATTAAGCAGTATAAAAATGAATGAATATATCAATGAAATTCAATTGAATAACATTTTAATATTCCCCAAAGAGAATCAATGCGGTATAAAGTGAAAAATTAAATCAATTAAACAACCTTTGGAAAGTTGGAAGCTTAAAGACGTCATGTTTTGGAAGACTGTTTTTGTAGCTAAGCAACAGCTAAGCTGCAGACACCAATGTAAAGAAGCATGTCCAGGATTAAATCTATCCTCCTGTACTCTTACTAGGTCTGAATATGTTCCAAAACTGCGTGAGAGGACATTTATCAATGCTTGGTGTATATGAGCCCTTATTTTCTAGTGATCTCGTGTTCTTCATGATACTGGATCAGAGGGCTGCAGTACTGCAGGTTTTCAGTGTGTCCCTGCTCCAACACACTTGACTAAACGAGTCATTATGCAGAACTTGTTGGTTCCATTTGAACTGAGTCAGGTGTGTTGAAGCAGAGACACAATGAGGACCTGCAGGACTGCTGCCCTCACAGGGCCAAATTAAGTAGCCCTGAGCAAGGTGGAATAAATGGTTTGAACTTCCTCCTCCTTGCTATCCATTCCTCTCCTCTTTATCTGTTGTGTCTCCTCATGAAATATTCTGCACTTTGAGATTTCACTAAGTAAGGCTTTTAAAAGTTCAATCAGCAACTCACGGATACAAAAACTTCAACCGTTGGCATGGTTACTCACGTTTAAAAAAGTGCCATTGAAGCCAGCACAGAAAAATCTCTCAAATATTTGATTTATCTAAAGGAATATACGTAGAAAATGTCAGTGATTGCAGATTCTGAAAGAGCGTCATGTCAGAATGAGAAAAATAAAAGTGTGTGCCTTTTTCTCATTTTTACTTTGTGTTGGGGTTTTATGATTTCATCATCACTTCGTTCTTGTACCCCGACCATCACTGAATCGTAAAAAACACAGAGACGTGAATCAGTTAAAACTAAGACTGAAATCTTATAACACGTATGTAAAAGTTTGTTTAATGAACAAATTAATTAAACAAACAAGTTTGTTCTCCTATCATTAAACGGTGAAAAGAGGTCCTAAAATTCTTCATTTGGTTCAAGAAAAAAAATTCTCAGTTAATAGAAGAAATCTGTCTGCCAGGATGAATAGTTGTGTCCACCATGTCTGAGAATTTGTATACCCATCAAGACAGAACCCCTTAATTTCTTTTTAGAGTCGTTTCGATGGTGCAGACCTGTAATTTCCACAATCTACCTACCCCCACTGTGATGGCTTGTCAAAGATGTTGCAACCAATTCACATATTTCTGTGACATCAATTCACTATAAAATGTTTTTTTAAACCATACTGACAAAATATATTCAGTTCAAAGTTAAGGTAAAAGATGTTTGTTTTTACCTTGACATGTTTTGACTGGCGTCTGCAGTCGTCCTCAGAAACATGTCAAGGTAAAAACAAACATCTTCTACCTGAACTTTGTCAGAAAGAAGAAAAGGGGAATATATTGAAGAAGACTAAATCAACCTCTTTTGAGCATGCTGGCAACTCATTAAATGCTCAGTGGTCCAGTTTTGGTTTTTATAGCATGTTTCCTAGTTTGGCTTCACTATAAGCCAGATTAGATGAGTTTGGTAGAAATTTGATGAAAACCTGTTTCCCTAAACTACTTTAGTTGTTATACTCGCTGAAGCTAAACAGGTTACGTTGTATAGACAGAAGCGATCATTAGTCTTTTCTATTAGTTAATTAATTTTCTTTATACCCCCAAATTGTTTGAACTAACTCTCTTTTTCTGTATTGCTCAACCTTCCATCCCATTTTCTTCTTTTTTCTTTTCTTTCTTTTCTTTTAGTATTGTAATTGGGTGGGGGGGCAGCAGCTTGCTCAGCTCCACAAAGGGGGTCTGAAGATTGGACCTCCAGTCTGCCAATTTGAAAACAAACACTTGAGCCATGGCTGGTAAATTAACGTCAGTACAGCGGCGTGTCCTTCCAGGGAAATATCATTGTTGTAGAAGACCAAAATCAATACTACAGCATCTGTCCATACAGGATTATCCTTAAAGGGTCAGTTAACCTGAATCCTCTAGGAGGCACACGACAGGCAGCAATGCACATAATCGTGGCTTCATGTCCTTTGTGATTTTGTGGTACAAGTTCAATTCAATAATGGTAAATGAATCTGAGCAGCACTAAGAAAAGTCTTTTTAATTTCTTTTCAGAATGACGACATGCAGCAAATCTATAAAACCTCCACCCGTAGAATGGAAATCACACCACATGCACGGGAGGCTCAGGGCAAAAATGTTTTCATTTACTTTATTTATTTAGTTTAATTAATTTAACTCTTCTTATTGCTTTCATTCATTTTCACTTTTCTGTTGCTGCTAACCTTAAAAATACCCCAAACCTGAGTAATAAGTGTGACATGGCTATTTGTTATATTAACTAGGTTCAGCAGAGAATAATTTCTTTAACGTATAACCGCTTTCAGAAAATGATTAATTCTGCACCACGGTTACAGACTACTAAAAAAAATTATAAAAGCTTCTTGTTTTCCACAAGAAATGTTTTATTTATGAGTATGATTATAGCAGCTATGAAAATATTATTTTCTAATGGTTTGATATTTGTGTAAACTGTAAACAGTTAGGATGTTAACTTATAAACCGTTTTTGTTTGCACATAGCTGTTAATATTCCTTCTGAAGATGTAGCATGATTATCAGTATATAATATTTCCTCTTCACCACTTTAAAACCCTGCAGTTTGCTGGCATTGCTGGCTTCCCCGCTCACTGAACCCTAAAGACAAACCAGAAAATCTGCTGGGCGACATTAGAGAAAACGTCTTTTCCTGCAGAGACACACCCTCCTCACAGTTAACATTAGTGAAGTTCACATTTAAAGGAATGGCAGTCCAAAGTCAAAGCAAGTGAAAGGAGCTTAACACTGCCAACATTGTTGTCACTCATTCCAAGGATTCACTTGCATCTTTGGCTTTGAAGAACAGCGCTTCACAGACTCCACAAACTAAATTAAGTCTAAAATGGGATTAGGGTCCCACATCACAGCATCAGTGTGGCAGGGAAAGAATCTTTGAAGAAATGGCATTAAGACACAGACAAAGATGCTTCAGACACACACACATGCAAACATGTTTAAGTTATCCCTATCGGACTGATCCACTTGAGTCCACCCGGTTTAATAGATTAGCTTCACTTTGTTAGCATGAGAAGAAAAACATGCACATTTCTAATTATTTATGTCAAAAGCACAATAATTTGAATTGGTATGATTTGTTTTTGTGTTCAGTGTGAATGTTGAGGCCTGTGTGTGTGCAGCGAGACGATCGTCACCGTAAATCCCCAGTTCATGATATCTCTATTCTCTCTGAGTGAGGTGAGAGAAAAGCTGACCTACATAGAAGGAGAGCAATTTGCACTCTTCCTGCTGGTGAGAGATTGCGTCCTTTCTGTCAGACAGCGTGTCGATGGTGTTGGAGCTGCAGGTCGGAAGGATGGGCTTTGGCTTATAGAGCCCAGTTTATATAAGGCACTTAAAAAGTAAATAAAGTTAGATGCAGCTAACAGCATTACTTGTTCATGCAATGAAAAGACAATTTGTTGGTTTTTAATTGCTGCTCTGCTTATTAAATATAAATATGTTTACTTGCAGATTATTTTACTCAATTCCAAAATTATTGCTTTATTACACATAAATAAATGAATTTGAATAAATATTTTAAGACCCAATAGGTTAAGCAGGGGTAAACTTACTAAAGAAATTCCAGATTTGGTTTGACAAATACCCCTTTCACTTTCCATTAATCATCTCACTGCCACTCAGAAAAAATAGTCAGTAAAAAACAAAAAGTAAAAAAAAAATTTTAACAGAAAATCTGTGATTATTAATAAAACTTTACTTTTACATGGAATCAGCCTGAACGCTAAAAGACTAGACTTGGTTAACTTAATTTTTCCACTGGTTGAATTCAGCCTGTGTAGTTTGGGAGGTATTTGCATAACTTTTTGCAGGAGCTTTATGAGCATTGTGGCAGGAATCATTGATTTAAGGCAGAGGTGTCAAACTCTGGTCCTCGAGGGCCATCCTGCAGGTTTTTGTCATTTTCCTGATCCAACATGTGATTCAAATCAAAAGGATTCAACAGCTTATTATCAACTTCTTCACAATGAGCCATTCATTTCAGTCAAGTGTGTTGGAGCAGGGAAACAAAGAAAACTTGCAGAATAGCGGCCCTTGAGGACCAGAGTTTGACATCTGTGATTTAAGTTATGATCAGATTTTTTTTTTTTTTTTTTTGGTCTTAGATGCATGTTGTTGCAAATTTACGACGAACCACTTCTGACCTTTCTTTAATTATTCATTTATTGTTGTGTGTGTGTGTTTATTTCATATAATTGTAAATAACTTAAGGTATTAAAGGATTGAATGTAAAAGCTGCATCAGCTCCAGCTCTGTCTTCCTGTCCCACGTTGCTCAGGGCAGCAGTGGCAAACGGATGTGTGATAAATGCTTTAGAGCTTAATTTCTGACAAATTATTTGCTTTTTTCTATTTTTTGGCTCCACGGATATTCTTATTTAAACCCTCATTTGTGTGTAATACAGGAGAAAAATGCATATTTCAGATGCTGTTTTTGTAGTGTAGATCTGAACAACCTCTTGCATCTGAAATGAGCTCTTAATGAATTTAACATCCTAATAAATTAAGACAGAAATCAAGTGGACCAAACCAGATTTATCTGAATAAAAAAATGAAATTATGTCACACATCTGCAGTGTATGCAGTGATCTTTAAGTTATATCTAATAATATTGAGCATAGTGATCACACACTACATTTTAATCTGTGCTAAACATGTGATTTATGGTTCACTGAGTGACTTCAGTGAGAGTGGAAGATGCATCAGTTAAACCAACCATTCTATGGGTCCTTTGGCAGCTGTTTCACAGAGACACAGACAAGATGAAGACACAATGAACTAGAGAAGTGTACTCATAGTTTATATAAATAAGTCTGCTCAGGGGAAAAGCTGAATCAAATTAAAGGCAACATGAAACTCAAACTTTTTTGTATGAGCGTAGCTGAAGAATCATTACAACCTAGGAAAGGAAATAAGTAAAAAAGAACCTGTTTTATCCACCCCGACAGATTCCTCTGTCAGAATTTTGCTCTTGGCCTTTTTATTTTATAAGATAGAATAATTAAGACTGCTGCCTCAAAGCTGGAGCCTTGTCTGATCTCAGAGAAGCCTTTAGCTAAAACCATCAAACATTTATTTATTTTTTTGTCATGCTTTTGTTTTTCTTCATAAGGTGCACGAGCGGCAGCAAACCCTTCCTCCTACCTCACTGTAAATAACTTATTCCTGATTTGTAAAAGCTAAGGACTGCATGCACAAAGAAGAAAAAAGAAAAAGCAACTAATGAATAAATAAATAAAAAAAATGTAATCAAACAATATCCTGTGCAGCTGGAGATATTTGCATCACTTGCTATGACTGAAAGCTTCATAACAGGAATGAAATTAATCTTGCTGTGAGATGATCATGTCCATTCATGATAACGCTTATTTAAAGCTTATTGCTGTACCTTAAAAAGCAGATGCAGAATCCTCTGTTGCCATGACAACGCTACTCAGATCACTACCTGAGTTGTCCTGTTTTAAAGCTGTTTGCTTCATCATTACTGGACTCTGTCTCTGTCTGCAGACCTGTTGACCCCGATGGTCTGCAGACACACAGCCACATTCAGAGCCGCTGAAAAACAGAATTACTGTTTGTTATGACTGTCTTGCAGAAGGGGATGGAGGGGGTTTTGTTTTTGTTGTCCTGGCTCACAGTGTGCATTTTGAACCCCAGTTTGACCTTCCTCTGCTGTAGGCCTCAAAACATACTTTTTTCTTTCCAAACTCTGCAGAACACATTGTTATAAGAACAAGGCAAGGGAAGTAGTTTAGTGTAGGAGCAGGATCAAATATGAAAAGAGTGACAGGCTGTTTCAGTTCTGATAAGTTGGCCTGGAATAAGGAAGCTGGAACGAGGACCTCATGTTTCTGTATGAGGTCCCAGTCTCAGGAAAACATCATTTTAGGTATCTTGGGCTGAGCTCCTCCATCCTCTCGCTAAGTGGCCCTTCTTCATAGTCAAACTCAGATAACACCGACAGCAAAGATGGCAATGTGATTACTGTTTTTTATTATTTTCAGCTTGCAGTTCAGCACTGAAGTGCTGATGCAGCGAGGTGACTCTGCATAATAAGTCAGGGACAGCAGAAGGGCCACACTCCAGGGACTGTGGTTAACTCTCACCCTATTCAAAGAACACCAAGCCATTACAGAAAAATTATTTCTCAATTTACTGTCTGGGCAGGCTTTGAAAGAGAGGCCGTTTCTGAGAGTGAGTACAACATAAAAGACGGAAAAATGAAGATGCCTCTCCTTGTAGGAACTCAGAGAGTAATACTCGTGTAAATGAGGTCTGGAGCCATGTGTAGTAGCCTAACGATTAGGTCTTTGCAGCCCAGAACTTGATATGCGACGGTGTTTGGACTGTTTGTGTGTGCTCCATCTTTCTAGTAAATAACAGTTTTTCACTTGTAGCTCTGCCTCCAGTCTCACACTCCTTCTCATTAGTTTAAACAAGTTGTTGCATAGTTGTAGTAGTTCTTATAATGATGTTAGCACTGCTAGGAAGTGGATTTGTATGAATTTGTAGAAATAGGTTGTTTTAGCTGAGCAGTGGTAGTTAAATAAATATAAAAAAAGAAGCAAATTTCCATCCGCAGTCCCATAGTAGTACTGGTTCTTTTCTCCAGTAAAGCCAGTAAGACTGCAGTGAGCTAGAGAAGGGTGTATCCATACTCTGGAATCAGTACTTCAATGTCTGCCAGTCAAACTTTGATTATAAAACGTGCCATTTGGTTTCACTTTTGAGATTTTTTGGGAATAAAATTACATATAAAAAAACAACCCAGGTGTATTCTGTCCATGTCACATGATTATGGTAGCCTATCAGATTGCACGATGATGATGATGAGGATGATGATGATGATGATGATGATGATAGTGTTATTGATGTTTTGTGTTTTTACTGGTTTAATGCAGACACTATGTTCCTTCAATTTAAGAAATTGGATTAATTTATATAAATTTGTCGTCTCATATTTTTTTCTTGTTTGAAAAAATAATTATTTTCTTCTGTTTTTCATTATTTACTCATTGATGTATTTTATCCTTGTTTAAAAATGTTTTATTTCCAGTATTTATATGCATAAGCTTGATTTATATTTAATGTTGCCTTTGTATTAAATATATTAATGCACACTGTACAATTATGTGATTATCCTTTGAGGAACCAAAAGCATCAGTACTGGTGCAGATATCGATGAAAAAGACCATAAAATAGTGGCGTCATATTATAAGGAAAAATGTTGGTATTGCCCACCTTTGCACTGAGTAACTGAGTGAGTTATTTAGTCAAGATCCTGATAGCATGGTTAATTTTCTTTGCTTAATTATCGAACTTTAACGTGGCCTGCGTAGGCGTGATGCCTTGTGAAGATATTCTCACACAGATGATAACTGCAGCTCTTCTCAGGTTTTACTGTGTTTTCAAAATGATCATTTCTTTCAGGGAATTAATAAAATGTCAAATGATGTTAAATTTCCATCTCCAATAACTTTACAAACCCAAGAGATGTGTGCAGTTATTGGCAGCTGTGCATCTGTGCATCTGTGTGGGTCTAGAAACTTGACTAACACGCGTTGTGGTTTCTCAGTTTTAACAGACGAACACCAGTGCACGATAGCAAACCACACACACTTCCTCTGAACAGAATGGGTGTGTGTTCTAAAATCCCCTCAAGTAATCTGTTCTTCAGATTAAAGTCAAAGTAACCATTAACACGATTGCACTTGATTTGAATCTATCACTGAAGCAATACAACTATGGCTCATTTAACTGTCTTTTAATCACGCAAACACCATAAAATAAGTTTACCACAAAGTGAGAAGTTTCACACATGCAGTCTGTTTGCTGAAGGACTTATTGTGCTGACAAACGCTTGTCATGAATAAAGATGGCTGCTGTGTTGACTCGTGGCAGCTAGGGAGTTTCTGTAGCAGTTGATTTATGTCCCGGGTTATTTTGTTTTTTTTTCCCCCTTTTCTGTGTACATTGCTTTATAAACACAGACAGCACACATTTAATATATCAAAGCCATCATATCTTAGAGGGACAGTATGTATTTTTTAAACAAAGGTTTGTTGGCAATGCTTCCAGAATTTGACTGTTGCCTCATTTTTTTTTTTTCTATTTGCAATAATTAATACAAACTACAACACAATGTGCATTCATTTAATCTATTGTTCTCTGTGTTTGGGGTTTAAGGGGAGAAGGATGAGGATTATGTTCAGGTTTACCGTCGTTTGGGCTGCAGGTTGTAACCCACATCTTGTTTTTCTCTGCAGGGTTTGCAGGTGAAGACTGATTATGTTCCCCTGCTTCAGTCCCTGGCCGCATATGGATGGAGACTCACCTGCGTGTTGCCAACTCCTGTACTCAAAAGGAACAGGTGATCACTCATCTATGAAAAGGGTCAATGGCTAATGTTTGACTTCTTACGACCTCTGTTGGCAGCAAAAGAAACTGCAAGAACAGCAACTAGATGTGCTGGTGACGGTTTTTACTGCTTTAGAAGGGTTTGATATGTGTCCTGCAAAAAATTGTCAGTCCACAAACATGTTCAGATAGCCATGCCTCTTTGAGTTAAGAGTCCAAAAAAGAAAAGGGCAAAAAATGCATCAAGTCCTCAGATGGCAAGAAAAATATACCTCATTATGCAAGGGTGCCTGTTTAAAGGACTGCTGTATAACTCTCATAGGGTTATTATCAATGTATTTCTTTATTTCAGTGGTGAGGATTAAACCAGATCATGAAATATGAATGAATACTAATCTCCAGATTTCTTAAGAATATAAGTAGCACATCTTTGAAAAGACGTAATTAAGTAGTTCAGAAAGAACTACAAGAAAAGTTACTGAAAATGAAACTCACTTAAAAGCTAAAGTTAATATCAGCTTATTCATATTCTACAGCATTTCCTTTAAAGCTCCACATATAATATGCAAAAGTTATTTTCGAAGGAGGGCATTTTTCTTTTCACAAAGATGAGCCTAAATCTGAGGTGAGCTTTGAGCAGCAGAGCTGCTGCAGCTGCATGCTTCTACAGGCAGCAGCTCTGACGTTGCTGGAAAATCTTTTAACAGAAATGTTACAGTTCCTCAGTAAGCTGATGCTGACTCATCACTCCCAGCTGCTATATGAGTGTACATTTGCTCACAGTCAAAACGGCCTCCCATGTTCTCAGACAGACTGAAGAGCTTCACATCAAAACAGTCTCTTCTTCAACAACTTGATGATTTACTGTCCTGTGCACAATTTATCCCATATAAGTACTTCTCTGCTGTATCGGGCTATTTTTATGGTTTTAACAAAAACAAAATGATGTCTTAGTTCTGGCTGGATTTTTATTTTACGATTTAAATTTAATATATCAACTTAACACTCAACCAACAATTAAATGCCTCTTAAAACATTAGTTGCAACACTTAAAAATAATCTAATTAATGCTTAAATAGGGATTTAAATAAAAAAAAAGAAAAATGCTCGTCAGCATCGGCTAAACTGTTGCTTATAGCAACAGAAACAGCAGATCAGAATTTCAGTTTCATTCATCAAATTTAAACTGATCATAAAAAATCTTGCATTTTTCATTTAAAGGAATGATAATGAAAAAGAAAATTAAAAGACTCACAATGAACTTCTTGAATTTCTTGTGTGTCCAATTAAAGTTACTAAAGGACAACTGAATGATTTTTAACTCCTCTGGGTCTAGCATGTTTTATTTTTTACCTTTCTCCTTTAACTTTTAAACCATGGTGGTTTCTTATTTGTCAGTCTCTTCTATCATGCAGAAAAGTGAAAACAGTATTAACAATAATCCTTTAAAATGGTGTAAAATTAGAGGAAACCCTGCTGAGCATGTGCAATAGGCTACACACCAAACTTGTTTTCATTTGTCACCTTCCGACCGTTAACCCCTCATCTATACTTCAAGAAAAATTTAAAGAGCATTTTCATGCCAACTGTAGGTCAAAACAAAAATGGGGATTTCTTTTCAGCCAGAGTGGTTGTAACTCTTAATGCGAATGCTAGCATGAGGCTCTGTTTTAAGATCAGTCGTCCTCGCTAACAAAACTTTGATGTATGCTTCAACATGTGCAGTGTTTCCATTAGCAAACAGAGAGATTGTTTGTTCTGCCCCCACCTCAATCGGTCATGTTTGCTGCTCTTTGGAGGCATAACTGATTAATTACCTCCCTATTTTCATCTTTTGTCTTTTCCTGCACCCCCTCTCTTCTCTACCCTCTTTCAAAATGCCAGAACACAACAGCACAACATGGCTAATTAATCAGAGTCAGCCTAGATACAGAACAAGAAGGAGCTCCTTTTTCTCTGCATCTCCAAAACATTTAACACACCAAAATAATTGTTGATGATCCATTTCAGATTAGCATCAATCCTTACCCTTGTTTTTGTGGCCACTTCATTTTTTAAACTAGAAATTTGCAAATGCTTGCTGTTTGTAGTTGAGAGGGTTTCAAGGCTGCACTTCATCTGGAGGGGTCAGATAAGTGTCAGCCATCTCAGTGGCGTCTGAAATTAATGCAAACGGGTGTTCAGCGGCTTCTCCACACAACATTAATTCTTGTAGTTGTCTCAGAGCAGGCGTTCATGTTCACCGCATTCAATTAATGTAGATGGTAATTACATTTTAGAGCCATTAACAACAGTAAATGTGAATTTCTCTGCATTAACTCTGGAACTATATAAAGAAAAAAGAGCAGTTCAGACAACGTTCTTATTCAAGCTGCAGCAAGTATATAAATTTGTTGGATTTCAAATTGGAATCAACATATCAGACAGAAACAATGGGGTGCAAGGGTGGGGGCTTGAATGATATCCGTCCAGAGTTTCTTTAAGGCTCTGGATATTGTGGGGCTAATATCCAGGCTGTCCTGGTTGACACGCATCTGCAGCATCTCATGGACAGTTACCCTGGACTTGCAGACCAGGGTGGTTGAAGAAAGAGGATGTGTTCCAGTTACAGGGGGTTGATACTCCTCAGCCTCCCTGGTAAGGTCTATGTATGGATCATGGAGAGAAGGTTCCAACGAATAGTCTAACCCCCTGTTCATGAATCTGTGGTCCAGCTATGCCCTCTTAGCAGAGTCTTGGAGGGTGCATGGGAGTTTGTCCAACCAGTCTACAAGTGCTTTGTTAACTTAGAGAAGGCTTTTGAGCATGTCTGTGGGCAAGTTCTGTAGGAAGTGCTTCAGGAATAATAGGGCCGAGTGTCATACAGGATCAGTACAATGCTGTGGACTCCGCATCTCCAGAGGCAAAAGGCAAAAATCTCAAGTAACTAGTTGATGTTCCCACCCTCACCTATGGTCACGAGCTGTGGATATCGACTGAAAGAACAAAATTGTGGATACAAGCATTTAAATGATTTCCATCCACTGGGTAACAGGGTTCAGGGTTGGTCCATTGCTGCTCTGCATCAGGAGGGACCAGAGGAGGTGGATCAGGAATCTGGTTAGGATGCCTCACAGGTGGGATGTCCCAGGCACATCTTACTGGGAGGTGGCCCTGATGTAGACCCAAGACACACTGGAGAAACTATGTCTCTGGACTTTCCTGTTTAAGCTGCTGCAACCAGACCTCAGATAAGCAGTAGACGATGGATGGTTGAGAATTAAATAGTCAACATCTCAGAAAAAATGCTTTAGGTATATTTTCTTTGAAACCTGTGCAGCAGATTTATGTGGTAGGCTTTTATCTAAAAAAAAAAACAAAACATCAACAGATATATTCACACACACCCACAAATAAGCCACATTCTGCACAGCTTCATGTTATTATAGTGGCTGACAGTGGCAGCCAAAACTAGGTTCAGTAAAGGCCTGTAATTTTCCAAGACATCCACTCCTTTCTGATTTAATGGGCTGAGGCTTTTTTCTGGTTAGTTATCAGCTCTGATTTACCAGGAAGTCGTCCAGCATTCTTGACAGCCTTGAAAATAGCTTATGGATAAATGCTGGAAGGAAGGATGTAATGGAAAACGGAGGTTGTGGTGGGCTTTGGGTGGTTTAGATTGCAATCCCTCTGCAAGTCTATTTAAAGTTGAGATGGGGAAGATTTGTTGAAGGGTTTTATCCATCGTAAATCTGACAGATTTTTCTTATGTGTAAGACTGAGCAGGCAGCTTGGCTTTAGAAAGCCAGCAACTTTGTTTTTTTTTTTGTTTTTTTTTTCTTGTGCATTCATCTTGTTAAAGCACACATCTCCCTTTCAGCCTCATCTAATAATAGCAACAAAGAAATAGAGGGAATAACACATAAACAAACAATAAACCCATCACAAATCAGGCCACCACAGCAGATAAAACTTGAGCTGGCAGCTATTAAGTGAGCATTTGGCAAAGAAAGCAGCTGTGCATAACAAAGATGAGCAAGCAAAAAGAAACAAATGTGAAAGACAGGAAGCCCACTCAGAAAGAAATCTGCATTTCCTGCCCTGATTAATCTGTCAACGTGAGTACTTGTGCAGATTATCCCTCTCTGAACACAGAGCAGGGGAAGGAGGATTATGTTTGGGGAACAAAACAAAAAAGAGAGTGAAGAAGAGCTGTAGAAGATGCTCAGAAGTTACACTCTCCGTTTCCTGAGAGATTTAAAACACAACAACGATAAAGTGGGGAGATGACACTGACAGATGACAGCAGTGAAGAGGTTGGGCAACAAATCTGAGCCTTTATCCTCAGTCTGTCAGATAAGAGTGTGAAGCATGGGCCGTCATTTGACTGTCTTGATGGATGGCCAAGGAGAGTGTGTGTTATCACCAGATTTTACCCCATTGGATTTATCTTGGAGGTTAGCGGCACAAAACAACAATAAATTATTCAAAATCTTCCAGGTTTAATGGTTGAAAATCCCCCTTTATTTTTTAGATAGTTTAAAATGAAGTGAGTATTAAAAGCAGATGTTTGATGGAAAACGATTTAATTCTCCCGTTTCCTTCCCTCTCCACCCCCCTCTTTTTCAGCGATGGAGGTCTGTCCACCAAGCAGATTGTGTTCCTGCAGAGACCCGTCTTAGGCAGAAAGAGGAGGGAATCCAAGGTACACAACCTCAAATTCCTCATATTTTAGCTGCAAAAGAATCTCCAGACATTCTTTCTGCTCACCATCTAAGACCAACGCCACCTTTTGCTAGCTCCACAGCTGGCTTTTCTTTAATTCCAACAAACTCAGCATGAACAAATGTGAACCAGCACCTTTCTTACCTGCATGTGTTATTTTAGGAACCAAGGGAGGTAATGCTTCCTTGCGTCCCTAACTACTGGCGATAACCTCCAAAGCTAACGTTTTTCTGAAGTGGAATGAATCCATGTTGATGCTTTCTGTGACCTGAATTTAAACTCCCATCACAACAGCAAATCTAATTGGTCCAAAGATTCATGGAATTGCTGGCGTAAACAAGATTTTCTTGCCCATTTCTCTGCTGTTTATCTCAGTCCTCTGTACCCCTGCAGTACAAGTTCTCATGCAGCTGAGGACATATTACATTCAATTTTTGTTTGTTCAGTCTTCTTTTAGTGAGACTGAAAGCCTCCAGGCTACCCATAATTCCCCTCACAATGGCCCCAATTTCATTCTCAACATCAATGAGGCCATTGCAATATTAGATCCACTGTGATCCATGCTTAATTAAGTCTGTGTGTTCTGCTTTCTAGCCAAAATAATTATTTAACTAACATGCTTATGTAAATGTTTCAGAAATTAATCTTCAAGCCTCGGAACAAGTCCAACAAGAACTCCATTAAAGATCCCGCAAAGAACAAAAAGAAGAAGACAAAAACCGAGAAGGATGCCGAAGATCCAAAGATTCTTCAGGACAGCGAAAAGATCGAGAAGGAAGACAACAAGAATGAGGCTGACAGGGTGGATGCAGCAGCGGAAGAAGCAGCAAGTGACAGTGAGAAAGAGCGAGAGACAAAGTTTGAGGACGAAGGACAGACTGACGATGGGATGGAAATCAGCATCGAGAGCGACATAAAGAAAGATGGAGCTGCAGAGATGGAAAACAAAGGGGCAGAAAAAACCACTGAGGAAGAAGAAAAAGAAAAATTAACACCAGATGGAGAGGGATCAAAAGAAAATGAAGAGCCTTTGGGAAATAGTGACGCCAAGGAAGTCAGTGAAACCGTTGCTACTGTCGAAGCGCAGAGTGAGACCAAAGAAAAGGAGCTCAAAGGCGAAAGTGTGATGGAAAACGGGATAGAGACAGATGAAGAGAAAGATGAAGGTGAGGAGATTAAAAGCAAAAGAGAAGTGGAAGTGGAGGTTATCACTAAGGGGACTGTGGCAGATCCACAGGCCACAAATCAAAGCCCAGAAGAAGCTCAAGAGTAGGAAACAGATCTGGTCATTGTCCCGCCCCCCCGGCCCTACCTCTGAAATCCCTCCTCTAAAGAACTGGTTCACAGAGTCATCCCTAATCCAAATTAATGGGGCTTTGTTCCCCATCGCTGCAGCATCCTCTAAACCCCAACCATCCCCAGAAACCTGTAACGGTGTCGCCATGGAAAAACTTCATGTAACTTCAGGCATCAGTTCTACTGTAAAACCACAAATACTGAATGTATCCCAACACAGGAGATGCTGGTTCAAGCCAGTCTGTGTGCAGTCACTGGAGTCACTGGATGCTGAACAGAGGACTGAGAACGATGCCAAAAGCAGAAGAGGTGCAGAATGATGCAAATTTTAAAAGGCCAAGTCATGCCTGCAATGAAAATGGCTCAATTTTGAAGTAAAATCTTGATTATTTACACACAGATTTGTGATGTTGACCTAACACGTGTTGAAACGCTTTTTTTTTTCTTTTTTCAAGTTCCCTCTATCAGAAGATGAAAAATTACGGTTTTACTGATAGGAATAACATCCTTTTAGTAAAATTAATCATTTAAGAGGACAAGTTAAATTTCATTTAGCAAGGTTTTTCAGCTCTGGGAGATTTATTAAATTTTTATGTAACTTTTCTGTGTTGAATGGTTTACAATACAAAAACTTCAGTGTCAGTTGGAGTCAACAGTAAATTTTCAAATTACAACAATATATATTCTGGGCTTATAAGTCATGGTTCACATATTATTCCACAGCAGAAAACTGTGTAAAACACACAGATTTCTCACACCTGATGGGAATCTAAAGATGCAGGCATGAATATTGGGCCTGTTTTTTACTCAAACTGATTGGAGCAATCACTCAATCACATATCAATCAAAGTAAAATCCATTTTTAAGATAGATGTTGTTATAGTAGAGGCTGCAGAGTCAGAACAGTGTCTTTCTATGCCACCTGTGGCATTTTCACATGTATGTTTAAATGCATTTTCAACATTTGCCATGTCGTTTCAAGTAGTTAACATGGTAAAAGAAGGTAAAAGAGAGGGGCTGTCAATCTCTCACAGTGCATAGCGTAAATTAATTCTTTCTCACTCAAACTCTTGATAATTACTAAACATTCAAAGTAGCCATTTTTACGTCAGAGTGAGGGTGGCAATGTTTCATTTACAGCTTTAACCTCAACAGTCATTTGTGAGAGTTGATTGCAGTTCAGAATACATATGTTTATAATGTGATCCCATACATCAGCTTCAACGTAGAAAATAAAGTAAAGCTGACGAGTTATGATGTCACCAGTCAGCTCATCACCTTCAGTGTTTTACTAACTAGCATTCCAACAATGTGACCAAACTTTATTTTTTCCTGCCACGTCCTGGTGTGTCCAGGAATTCAAGGAGGTGATGAGCGCTGAATCGTTCTTGCAGGTAAAACAGAAAACAAGGCACATGGGCTCCAGATCATTGACAAGACACAGGCCCGCCTCAATCCCCTGACAAACAATGTAGAGGCAGGTAAGCCCTAGAAAACGTCCCACCATTCCCTGTTCCTTCCCGAATCGGGATGCAGAGGGAATTTTTAGTAGGACGCAGGTAGAAAGCGAGGGAAAAAGCATTTGTTGCGACAGGCAATCCAAAGTAGGTTGAGGAGGTATTTGTTTACGTTGAGCTCTAAGCCATCAAGTGCTTCAAAGAGCTGATAATCACTCTTTGGTGTGGTGTGCTAAGCTCACCTTGCATACAGAATGTTCCATGTTCAAAAGCCAAGTTAGATAAGGATGTGAAATTCAGCTGAATGTTTGCACCTCAAGGGCAGAACTCATATTTAGACACACACATTCAGCTTTACATACAAGGGCAAAGGTTTATTCCTGGCAAAGTTGCATTTTTAACTTGTCCATGTGGAGAAAATGTTGAGCTTTGTTTTGAGAACATGGCCTTGTTATCTACTAAACCTATAACTGAAGCTCGAGAGAGAGAAACCAAGACAAAGAAAAGGTTGTAGTGAAAGAGACAAACCTCAGAGCATTTGAGAGGTAAATAAAAGAAATAAATAGGTTCATTTAAAGAAACAACTGTTTGCATCCACCACTCCCCACAGATATTTCCTCATTATTTTACCTCCAGCTCTTTAAGCACCTCTTACTGACAACAGCCGAGTCGTAATGTGCTGCCATGTGGCATCGTGGTGCTTTCAATTTAAAGGTAGAAAGGGAGGAAGAAGATGACGTTAACGGTGAGCTCTCTGAGGCTCGCTAATGGATTTTGTCAGTGGGGGATCTGTCAGTAATCATGCATTTATAATGGGGGTCACTTCTTGGGAAGGCATTGACAACAAAACACCTCATGTCAAAGCTCCACATTTAACAGTGATGTCATAAGGAATACTTTGCACTGAGCAGGATGACTTTTTTAGAGGAAAAGATCTGGACTTAAATCTCAAAACCTTTTGGAGAAAATCTAACTACTGAACCATTTGGTTGATGAGAAAGATGCAAAACTATAATATTTTGTTTTATGAGAATAAATTATAGCATCATCAAAGAAATGCTTCTTTCTGGAGAAGAAGCTCTACAATTACGTACAACAGAGATCGATTGTGCTGAATAAGTGCTCTCCGTTTAGGGAATTAATCCACGCGCCGCTGAGATTTCTTTCAATGTAAAGTGGCAAATGTTTTTGTGTAGAGTAGAATATAAAACTGTGACCAGTTTAGCCTTATTACTATACTGTAAATGGCCAACAATCTGCTATTAGAAAGTGTCTTTTAGAGGCATATTGGTGATGTAAGTGTTGTATGTATGTTAGAGTCAAACAGGAAGGGTTTCGCTCCAGTTTGTGTCGGTGTTTTAAAGGACGTCTCTTGTTTTTAATTACTGGAGGTGAAAGCGAGAGGGGAAAAGTGTTTGTCCATCTGAAGGTGTTGTGTTGCAGATTTATTTCTAACATGTTCTGAACACTTTCTTTGTTGTGAATGTTGTTTTTTGAGTCAAGAGACTTCTACTGTGGTCTTTGTGTTACCTCTGCTGTTCTGCTAAAGCTTGCAAAAATGTATTGCTGACTGACGCTTCGAGCTACCTCCTGAGGGCTGTTGTTAGTTTTGAGCTGCGGGGTCGCCACACGCGTGACCTCCTGAAGCATATGCTCCTTGTCCTCTTCGCCCTCCGCTAACACGGAGACCAAAACTGTGAGCATGAGGTCATCGTTAATGGCAGACAAGGTCAAGAGTCATTTTTGAGTCATAATGGATTTTCCACAGCTGTACACACAAGCGTTTGCATGAGCACATGACTGAAAACTCTAAATTATGGTAGAATTCATATACATTTCTCTTCTAAAACTTCTTCTTTCAGATGGTTGAGTTTTAATCAGAAATTTTTATTTTGTTTGGACCTAAAACCAGATGAGAACAGATAACTAGGAATATTTTAGACATTTCTCAGTTGAACCCTTGTCAGCTTGTTTCATACAAATTAAATGAATTAAATTCCCATTTGTGTTGAAATTTGAACCCTTATTTGTTTTGTTAAGATGAGTTCAGTTCAGCGCTGCTACCTTTCTCCCTTGTGTGTTTTTCAATCTAAAAGCCATGACATACAGCCGTTGGCATCCTGTGAAAACAGACGGGTCGTATTCCGTTTTGCCTGTGGAAGCATATTCTGGAAAATAAATTAAACAACGAGATGATCTCAAGTGACACGACTATTTTTCAACTCCCACTACATTCCAGTTGGACATCCACAAACATGGATGATGGCAACCTTGGCAGCAGTAACAATCGGCTCGGCATCCGCTCGTCCTCTATCTGAGGCCGCGGCCTTCGCAACGCCATCTCTGCCCGATAAGCACTGATTGGTCGCTTTGCAGTCTAACCTCTGACATGAATCCTCCCCAGAGATTGTGGGTAATTGGGAATTTTCTTTTTATTTATTTTTTTTATTTAGTCTGGTATTAACACAGACAGGGAGAGAAAAGTGAAGGAGAATCTGACGCGTCATCAGTTAAACGATGCTGAATCATGTTAACGTCTCTGTGCTTTAAAAGGAGGAAACCTTTGACTAATGTTAGACTTCAATATACATCTGCAGCCCTCTTCTCTTTCATGTATAAAAAAGTGATATACAGCTCTGGCTTTTATCAGCATAAATGTCTCTGAGCCTCAGTAGTGGCGCTGGTGCAATCGTTCTTGGTAATGCTGTATAAAGCGTAATGGTTCATTTCCTGTGTGCTACTATGATGTGAAACAGCCCGAGCAGAAATGACAGAACATGATACAATAGGATGCAGCCTCTTTGTGTGTGTGTGTGTGTTGTCACTTTAGCTTGCTCACACCCTCTGGAAAATGTATTCTTAGATTTTTGTCTCTGATGTGAGTTTTTTTTTTTTGTTTTGTTTTGTTTTTTTTTTAATCACCTCAGTTGCCATCTTGAATGTTGAGTATCTTTGATCATGTGCTGTTGTCACTTGCATTGCTATTGAGGAAGAAAAAGTATTCTTTATCTTTGCTATGTCCACATTCCTATTGTTCATGACATCTGTACAATTTGTATAATATAAAATGATTTATATTTAATGTCTACATGTGTCCTTGTTTCTTTTGTCTCAAGGGGGAAATAGTTTGTTAAAGCATCTGCTGTTAAGAGTCTTAGTTGCTTAAGATGTGCAAGATTTTCTTTATTGAGGGTTATTTGACTTATTTAAAAATGTCTTGATTTCTAAAAGGGGTGGAATAAAATGAAAAAAGGTGAAAATTTTTAAGTCAAGACAGAAATTTTAAACTAAATAAGTTTTAGGTAGCTCAAGTGAAGCTCCTCATTTACTGTTATGAATTAATATATATACTAGATCTGCTATAATAATTTCTATCAGCAGAAACCTAAACATTGTAAAGATGTCAAAAACACTGTCTCACATCTTTCGGTTCCTCATCCTCTTAAAACCTGACCCACTCGCATGGAAAATGTAAAATTCACATGTGTGCGTCGTGTCATTGTGTCATCAAACCCTACTCACAGAGGGGAGAAACCCGATCAGCCCATCCAAGATGAGGCATTTTATTTTTCTGAATGCCAGCCTGCACTGAGGACATCAATGCTGCTTTCTTGAGTTTGATTTCCATTCTGTTATGTGGATTTGTTTGCTGTTTTTTTGTTCATTTGTGCAATTGAAATATTAAATAAAAGTAAGTGGTTTTGTATCAGAATAAATACACAAAAGGAGGCAATTATAAGGCTTCTTGTAAAAATGCTGAGCACAAATGGGTTTTTGAGAAGTTAGGGTAAGTTATGGGGCTAAAAAAGATGCTAAAGAGCCATTCGGGAGCCAAAAGAGTCGCTTCTTCTTTGGGCGCCGAGGCAAAAGAGAAGGCTCTCTGAAAAGAGCCGAACACCCCATCACTAGTTTGATCATCTGGTTTAAAGGAAAGTTGGGGCAGTGATGTCATTACTTCAGGAAAAATGCTCATGGTTCACGTAAAAGAAATGATGGTGTTTTTCAGATTTATTCATTTTTGGAACTTGGTTAATTTTTTTTATTTATTTTATCAGGTCTCTAAAGTTGATGAAATGTCCAAATAATAATAACTGAAAATAATAAACTTATTAGCCATAGCCTAAACTCGTCTCCATGTGGACATGACCTTAAGGTTGATCCTGTTTACTAAAGAAGGCACTAATGCTTTAGACGGTGCATTACCAGGGATAGAAATGTAAAGCTTCTGAAAACTTCAGCTACTGATTAATACATTTTTCTTAAGAAAAATAAATAAATAATAGAAGATCTGAACATTTTTCATTTAAATTTGCCACCTTGAACATGTTTTTTTTTAACCCTTTAAGGTGCTGGTTATTAATAGTTAATGGCCTCTGCTGTATCTGTCATCTGTTAAGACACCACAGTTTAAACAATTGCACCCGTCCAAGTATGAAAAATATATTAAAAACAAAACATTCCTGAAGAAAATCTTCATATGGGTGTATTTTATCATATTGACATTTATTTACATAATTAAAATAAGGATTCTAGTTTATTACATACAGTAAGGATTCTAGTTAATTACATGCAGTCTGTGCAGAGACAAAATAAATAAAATAATACTGGATTACAAGCAGCTCTGAATATCATAAAATACATTAGTTGTTCTTCATAAAATCCTCCATCTTTTTCCATCCAGAATGCTCAACTTACTGCACAAAATAATCCCTGCTGTCCTTCGTCGAATACATGAAGATGAAGTGACAACTACAGTCCTCTGAACATGGTGGATAAAAGTAAATAAAGAAGCAAAAAACTTTAGCAAGATGAGACATATGGACCCATATCAACATTTCCCTGAAAGTAGGACTCTTTCTTTTAGATCTGCTCCATCTGGTTATTTCCATCATTATGGTTTAACCTCATAATACATCAACATGATAGTTATTACAGCCCACCAACTCAATCAGATCATTCTTTTTTTCCATCCTTAGATCAAAACATCCACCATCCAAGCCTGAAGCCGTTCCTTTTGTGCCAATATTTCATCAATAAGCACACATCATAATATCCCTACGGTGTTTATGAACTAGATTATATTTACAGTTGAGTCAAAGCAGCCGGTGTAATCTATAAGTCATGAGCTGAGAGCCCAGGGGAGTGTAAGGTCATTAAGACGGAGGTTTTGCCTCCAACCAAAACCCAAACATCACATCCATTCTGTTCTCCGCAGGAGGCGTTAATGGCTCTTTAGGCAGACCTGGGGGAGCCACAGGAGAGCCGCTTTAAGACGGTCAGAAACACTGAGCCTGTGGTTTGCATATTGAACTTGTGATATCCCAGAGGTTCCACTCTGAGACCCAGAGGTAATGCTACACAATGGTTTGCTGCAGGCAGCGTGTTGTGAATGATGAATTTCAGACTTGAAATGTTGTTTTCATGACCGCAACAGTGTTTGAGTCGAGGCTGAGGTTGATTCAACACAGATTGTAGGACTCTGTGCCCAGAGGACTCCTGACATCCACCAGAGTTGCCGCTGCATGACCACACCAGATGTTAAACTGGCTGATTTAGGATTCATTGAACTCATTACATGTGTGCATAATGTTTAGATCAGCTGTGTTTTGATACAAGTCATTGTTATGGGTGAGGCATGGGTTCAAGTGCCATTTAAAGCAGCACTGCCATCTAGTCACTGCAGACCATCAAAATACAGACTGCTCCTGGACCTAATGTACCAACATGATTAATTAGTTTGTTTTATTAGGTTAACATGAAAAAAAATGCCTGTCTAATCTCTAATTTATCAAATAGAAAATGTCTGGTTTTTACCTTTTAATCCTCTTAAATGACCAATCTACCTTCATGATGTTGCTTGTTGATGAGATTTTCCTGCTCCGACAAACCAGCTGCAATAATGGGTCATCAGGCTTCTTCAGAACTCCATGACAAGCACATCCTCAAACCCTGAAGGTTCTAAGTCTCCCCCATAAACTCTGATCTTTAGTTCCTTTCATAGATTTTGAGTTGGATTCAGGTCAGGTGATCAGCTGGGCTATTCTAGCAATGAAACCAACTAACGTTTCCTTGGCTGCATTTGGGATCAATGTCTTGCTGATACGTTCACCTTCATTTCATCATCATCCTAGTAGGCATCAGCAAGAATGTTCTAGTATGTTTTTCCATTCACCATTGAAAACACAGCTCCACATCTAGATTTTCTCTCCCCCAAACTTCACTGTTGGTGTTTTTGGGGAGATGTGTAATTCCATTAGTCCTCCAAACATGAGATGATAGCAACCAAAGGGTTCGTTTTTGGTCCCATCTAACCAGACTCTGTTCTTCCTGCATGTATTTCACAGACCTGTCCAAATGTCACCCAGTAAACATCAAACGGGGTTCAAACAGGGTTCACTGTGTTTTTTCCTTGGCAGTGAAGTCTTGTTTGATGACTGCATACAGGCCATGATGGGTGGATTCATTGTTTATTTATTTGTTTATTTAAAACAATTGTACCTCCTAATTCCAGGAAAGTTTCTGAAAGTCATCACAAGTGGTCCTTTTCACTATTCTATCAGAAATCTTAAGAGGAGGAAGATCTGGTTAAGGCCCGTTTTTGGTAAAAAATTATATTCTTCCCACGTTGTTTAAAAACCATCATTATGTTTGGCAAAGGTCTTTGCTTTCACCCATCATGATGAGACATTTCTTGTGGCACCTGGGTGATGAGACACCTTAAATACTGATAGATTTCAGCTGGTTTGTTGGCTTTTCATGACTTTTTCACCTCCTTTTCTGTGTGTGTTCAATTCTTGTTCCCTGTTGAATGCATTTCATTACACATAACGTAACAGAATCTGAAATATGAATGTATTTTTCATTTTTCTTTGTATGAATTAATTATTGGAGTTGATCCCAGCATCATGTTAAGATTTCATGTCAATAACCCAAGTATAAATTTAAATGCTGAGAAAACTGTACTGTGTTTTACCCATTGAATGGAAATGGAAATGGAAAAAATGGACAGGAATTTTAAATGGAAACTATCATTTAGTCTCCTTGAAACGTTTTGACAAGAACAGATTAGGCAAAAATGTGACTTTAAAAAACATTATGTAGGCTCCTGCGTAATTAGTAGTTTCTTTATTACGATGATGACAACAAAGGTTATTGATATAATTTCAAATAAAACAGTTTTCACTCTCCTGTGGCTCATATTCAGAGGGTTGGAACAAATTACCCATGTGACTGTTTAATGCCTGTTTAGGTTAGAAAATTTGTTGGAAATTAATGCAAACTCTTAAAGAAAATGTTGGAACACAGTGAAATTTTTATTAGTGATCATGACGTAATATAACTTGAAAATTGATTTGGACACCGCTCAAGCTAAACAATATATGCAAGCAATCACATAAACTGCCTTTAAACTATCTTTGGGGGAATGTTTTGTTTATTTCAGCCATGCTCTGCACATGTTACAGCAGCAAAACGATAATAAAAGAGTTTCACTCTATGCAAACTATAGGGATGAAAAATAAGATAAATTAAAGAGAAAAGATTTATTTGGAAAGTTAGTATATTAATTTTGCTAAAGTACAGCTTTAAATCTGGCTTTTAACTTAGTTTGACTGCAATAATTGGAACCTTGGGGGATTTTTTTCTGTAATTTATAGACTTTCTATGGCAATAACAAACAGTAGAATGTTTTCATTTCCTACCAAGATTATATGCCTGCTGATATTTGCATCACAGATTTTCTGAGGCGACCAGCAAGTGCACTTCAGCCTCAAACTCTGTTAAGTACTTTGAAGTTGAATATGAGGTCAGCATCGATGCATTCATTACCACAACCCAGAAGCCCTACAGCTAGTGGTCAAAGACTTTGCCTCGCCTTGCAGAATCTTCTGAAAACCATTACCTCAGTGTTAGATAACGTCCTCAAGTTCTCTCCACAGCCCTCCACACACCGCCAGTCGATTAGCTGCTCACTGATTAATTTGCACAACTACCTCTGTGTGTGCCAATGGGTGTCTTATCAACCTTTGTCAGACCTTAAACTGTAAATTAATTAACACCCTCTCTCTTGTCATTTCTTAATTACCGTAGTTCCAGCAGGAATTCTGGGAACGCCTGCATCAGCGCCTCGTGCTTATTATGATTTTTATTGCAGACTCATTGGTTCAATGGACAGGATATGATGATATGCAGCTCCGACTCCGATGAGGGGATGATGTACGGACTGACTCTTCAGATGGAAATTTGGTTTGCAACTTTCTTTAATTCCTTTGCTGAAGGTGACACCAGACTTTGTGAGAGCTTTATAAATAACAGCTCATAGTGATCATCTCAAACATTCTGAACTGAGTTTAATGCATCTTAAAGGAATGAAAGTGCAGAAATACAAGATGTTTTAGGTTATTGGAAAGCAATACAGAGAAGACATCATTTTAAAAGAGATTTTCATTAATGCCGTCTTTGATGCGATGGTCTTGGAGGCATGCTGAAGTGAGCTTCTTGCCTGCAGATCACTGTCAAACACAAACAGCAATGAGTGGAGAGAAATTTAAGCATTTCTAAATATTCAGAAATCTTGCCACATTTCGCACTGCTCATAGCCATGTAGACTGAAATAAAAAATCTTTTAGTTACTTAAATACACAAATAAAGCCACCTAGTTTCTGTGACAGAGGTATAATTCCTGCTCGGTTATTCTGAGCTTTGGGTCGCACAGCTTACCTGCTGCTGTTTGTCACAGCAATGGAAGCGCACATCATTAAGGGTGGAATCATCCAGGGCATACTGGTAATCTTCCATCTTGGTTTCGATACCGCAGATTCCTCCATCTTGACATTCCTGGCTCCAGTAGCCGTACTCACCCCAGGTCATGCCGGACCCTTCCAGTGTTGGGTTGCTGCTGCAGCGGAACTTGATGTTGTTAACACCCGTGTCATCGCCAAACATCCCCTGATGGGGCTCCACGCGAATCTGGAAAGAAGTGAGCACACCACTGGGGCAGTACTGAGGATGGGACCACTCACCAAAACTGGAAGTACAGAGATTAGATGGGGAAAAGTCAGAAAAATTCTATGATAAGGGTTGGTGGGTTTTTTTTCTTTTTGATGGAATGAAAATTGCAAGTCTCCAGCTTCCAACTACTTTCAAAGTAAATAATATTCTTAAAACTACCTTCTGAAACACTACTAATGGCTCCTTAAAATTAAAACTATTGTAAGAAAAGATGAGGACATTGAATTTAAAATTTGATGGTGTATGCCTAATTTACACAGATGATAAGATTTACATTTGCATTTTAGATAAAACAAGACTCAAATACTAAATGAAGTTCAGTGCTTTATTCCTGTTGTCAGTAGTTTTTCGGACAGGCACCCACAGTAGAGGCTGGAACAGCTACATAACTGTGCTTTTTGATTGAACTGGTTTTATTCCTTTGTCCATCCACATGTGATTATCTGTTGCATCATAAAGTCATTTGTTATCCTGAATAATATCATTAAAAAATATTCCAAAGTGCAAATTTTGTTAAGTTATTTAAGGAAAAGTAACACAGTAGATAATCCAATCAATCGTTTTGCCTAAACCTTAATAATTCATCCAATGAGACAACTAGTACCAACCGGTGAGACAGAGAGAGAGATGGGTTGTGTAAATGCCGATGTCACCACCCAAATCTGCTCTTCTTTAAAATAAACTTTTAGAACAATCAAATCAAACATCTCCATATTGAAAAATAAAAACATGTTTGAATGTTTTACTGTTGCTTACTAGCCAGTGTGGGATTCGATGTAAAAGAGGAAGCTTCTGTCTCCATTTTTTGCGCAGATGAGGCGGATTCCGTTCAGGGCGGTATCATCCCCCCCATACTGGTTAGTCTCCACCTGAGGAACAGGGAAAAACAGAAACAGCTGGTTATCTTGTCCTACGTGCAGCAGCTGCCAAATCAAGTGTTGAAAATTCAGATCAGGTTAAATCACAGATAGCTTGTAGCGTTCGTTTACTGTAACAAGTGATAGGCGTCTCTGGGACTGAAAGCTGCTCTGCATGCAGGTTAATGCCTAAAGTCATGTTCTCATAGCTTCACGAAAACCACGACTATTTCCTGCTTCAGGAAACAAGTAGTCTTTAAGATGATGTTTTTATGTCAATTTTATTCTTTGCCATACAAATATACATCATGCAACTAATTATTCACTGTATTCTGTTACCCTGACACTGAATCCAACAGCAAAGAAGTTTTCAGGACACATCTCTGGCCAGGTCCAGTCTCCAAACTGCTCTCCGTTGGGAACAGTCAGCAGAGACCTGTACTGTCTGTCGTTGAAGGCCACACCAGCTCGTTGCAGAAAGGTCTTCTCCTCACAGAACCCACCAGACAGCACAGCCAGCAAGGCCACAGCAAGAAGCAGACTTGTCATGTCAACAGCAGAGAGGGACAATGTTTCACTCTGAAATGCCAACTAACAAGTAACTGAGTTTTTTTGGCTCAAAGCTTTTAAAGCCTCCCTGTTGATTGTGAAATGGCCCCTTCATATCAGCATGAATCATTTACAACCATATCACAGAGCAGCATGGGAATGAACAGCTTGTGGTGGAAAAAGGAAAGGTTTTCTAACTGAAGTTCACACACGGGGAATCTGCTGTGCAGCTTTTAGCGATCTTTTACAACTCAGTAGCGGATCTCAGCCGCCCATGCCCTGAAGTCTTTTAAACTCATGTTGCAAAAGCTGGATGGCCACTGAATACAATCTTTATGTGGTTAGCTCACAAACATTTATTCCTGTTTCTACGCTTTTCTTTCCTTGTGTATTTCTACTATTCAGGCATACTTTGTCTTTTTTTCTGTCCTGACACTTTGATTTCCTCCAACAGTCAACTTGTATGTTTACTTTTTTACAACCTTCTCATTTTGTCTGCACTTGCTCCAAATTTTAGACACAGCTAATGGGGAACAAGCTAACATTTTGTTTCCTTTCCATCGTCTACACTGACAGCTGTCTTGGTGGGATCGTGTTTGCTGTCAATCAGCAAGTCAACAGGACATTAAAGTCCCAACATGTGAGAAGTTGAGTCTGCTCTGTCCGTTCTTACAGATGACCTCTGTGTTGCATTTCCAGTCTAGTCCGTCAACAATCATCTCTTTTGTTTTGCTGGTAAAACTGCCAATTAGTTTAATAAGACAGGAAATTATGTGTGTATGGGTGTGTGTTAGGCCAGAAAGGGAAATCGGTTTTGACCGCTTTGCCAGGAACATGCTGTCATCACCCAACATGCCATTTGTTTTATGTATTTCATTGAAAGTAAACGAAAGGAAAATAAATAACTGATAGGGACAGCATCTGATCATTTATTCACACCATCTACACCAGGTAAAATTCTAGATCTAAACATTAACAACAGCCACTGGGGCTTTAAAGGGGCAATAAGCAGAAATTTCTAGATTGGAGGAATTTAAAAATGGCTATGTGAAGAACTAGAGATGTAATTTGACATCACACACCGTCTCTCTGTGTTGATCTCCAGTCCCATGTTTACCAGCCGGTCCGACATCACGTTCGTGTATGTTCATGTGACTCGCCGCCTCCTCCATTCTCTCAGACCTATCAGCCCTCCCTCCCTATGAAAGGCTTCAGCCAGCGGGCAATGGCAGCGCATATTTTCAAAGCAAAATGGCAGAGAGCGGAACGAAACATTAACCAGAAAACGACCAGGAACCAACATTACCTTGAAAAAAATATAATGGTTGTTGGCGAACAAGTTGTCAGAGAAAGAGACATAACTCGGATTAACATTGGCTTTGTATTTTGCAACAGCTAAAGAAGCTACAATTTGACTCGATGCTAGCTCTTTAAGTATTGGCCTAGCCTCTTCAGTTGGTGTTCAAGATGAGGTGATTTTTTGTTTCTCCAAACTGACTCACCAGTTCTCTGTACTCAGCTTCTTGTCCATCACTGATACTCTCTACAACTGCAAAGTAATCAGAGTATTTCTGGAGATGTCAGGACTCAGAGTTGTATCAGAACTCCAAGGTGTACAGTGTGAAGAGAAATGGTGGGCGTAAAGTCTGCGGTGTCTCAGTGCTGCTGACCACCATCTCAGACACATAACAGACCCCAACCAGTCTCACAAACTGTTCTCTGTTTGTTAGCTAGCCATAAATCCAGGTGGTTGTGGAGGCATCCACCTGGAATTTATGGAGCTTTAATAGCAGAAGAGTTGAATTGTATTAAAAGCACTTAAGAAAAAGAAAATCATGATTCTCAAAGTGCCACCTGATTGGTCCAGAGGAGAGTGCGCACTCTGAAGCAGATAGCTTCAACCCCAAGAACATTATGATGTACAAATTTTTATGGGTCCTGTATTGTGCTGACTTTCTTATTGAGATGATCCAATAACATTCTCTCAAGAATTTTCATGATGTGAGATATTAGGGAAACTGGTCTGTAGCCATTTGGTTCAAATGGTTGGGATTTTTTGCATACTGGAAAAAAGCAGGATGTTTTCCACAGAGCAGGAGCGCGTTTCTGACTCAGGCTGGTGTTAAAAAAGGGACTGAACCTAGTATTAGGGTAAGAAGTCGTAAGTATGATACCTTCATCTTAAATGTTTGTAAAAGATTAAAATTGTGGGGTTTTGAAGGAAAAAAAATGTCATGTGTCATTGGTTCACAGGTGAAATTCATCGTAGAACAGCATGTTGCCTTCCCACGAAGCTGTTTATCTCCACCGTCTGCCGCAGCAGAATTTAAGCTCAGAATAAAAGGTTGTTTAAGTTCAAGTTGTACCAAGGAATTAGCTGATTTCAGAACAACAATATAAAGCTGTTCCCACCTATGGTAATAGCACAATTCAGTGCAAGAAGCTTGAATGGAGCCAGTAAAAGAGGATTATGATGCCCAGTGAGATTTTTTGACTCGTACTGAGTATAAACACACAAATGAGATGATGGAATTTAAATAGTTCAGAGAGAGTAATGAAGATTTTCCACCTGCTGACAACTTTCCCTAAGACTAAGCAAAATGATTAACCAGACATGAGCAGAGATGGTATGAGGTCCAGCTTGAGAAGTGTATGAGGTATGGCCATGGTTCTGGTGATGATAGCGATGACATGCTTTCACCTTACAGATGACAGTTGTATTGCTTTCTTTGTACGAACTGAAAACAGCTTCACCCGGCTGGCCATTACCGTGTTCCAGTAGAAATATCAGAACATGCTCTAACATTTTTACCTCTGTTCAGCAGTTGCATCATGAAATTAAAGTAAATGTAAATGAAATGGAAAAATACTTTATTTTCTTCTTAACAATAGAAGATTTACAAAACAGATCTTCCTTAATTTTTTTTTAAATATTCACAAAAAAAAACAAAGAAGAGAACACCATTGTTACCATCTTAGATTAGCCTGCTGTTTTTCAAGTTTATATTTCATTTCATATTTGCATTTTTTAACCTTTATTTTAAATTGGTAGATGTTTCTACTTATTTTTATTATATCTGTTGAGCTGTTCCATAATTTTACTCCTGATATTGAAACACATTCTTGTCCTGACAAGCTGCTTTAAAAAAAGTCTGAGCAGCCTGTCCCACTAGGGTTTGGTCCTGCAGGTGGTGGGTCCAGAGGAAGGTGGTCTCATGTTGCTTGGGCTGTACCTGGGAGGAGCTCATGGGTAAAAGTCTGACAACCAGGCATGTGGTCGAACGCCAGGACCAGTCTGCCATGGGAGACCCTACTGGGGGTAAACTGCAGCTCCTGGGATCCCTGGGATATTCAAATCTCTGATTCATGGAAACAGATCAGAGGATGCATTTCAGACCAATCCGACCAAGAGGCAGCCTTGGGGAAGACCCAGGATTTACTACTTGAGATTATCTATTGACTTTGGAACACCTCATCCCCAGCCACCCCAGTAGATGGATGGAGCATAGCTCATAGTATAAAATTAAGATGGCCCACTCCATAACGATGAACCTCTCTACTGCAGTTGTAGAGAGGTTTATAGAAACTGTGACCATTTCATGCTTCTGATCTTAAGTCCTGTTGACTGAGGTCTATGTTGCTCCAAGTCCTCGTGACTCAACTGTTGTGATCAGAAAAGCTAAATGACTGTTTAGTGCTGAAATTGAACACAAGAAGTGACCTGTGCAGACATTTACATTCTTGGGGAGTAGCAGCTAGAGGTGGGCTTGGGTCTGGAGAACCTGGGTTCAAGTCCTCACTCTGGTTACAGAGGTGAACCACTGTGGGCCCCTGAGGAAGGCCCTTAATTCCCAAACTGCTCCTCAGGCACTGAAATATGGCAACCCACTGCTCACTAGTAAAGCTATGAGAGATGGGTCAAATGCAAAGCCTAAACCCCCAACTGGGAATTAATAAAATTAAAAGTTATTAAAAACTTTATAATTAAACACATTTCTGACAGGGAAAACAAAAGTAGGATCTAATATGCATGTTTTTGCTTTTTTCTTAAGACAAATGAACTCGAAAAAACCTTGATCCTCCTCTATGTTAAATAGATGCTAGTCCTTCACAACTATAATTGTGACAAGATCCTCAAGGCCGACTGGAGGAGGTCAAAGCGAGCGTAGAATTCCCTTAAGAATACACCTTCTTCTCTTCAGTTCACCACTCCTTCTCTAGAATAGATTATATTTTAAATAGTAACTCACTAATGGGCGACATTTCAGAGACTCAGATACATCCAATCAGCATTAGCGA
>JBAFSZ010000007.1:4357520-4376814 GCA_036919955.1 Melanotaenia pygmaea | reverse complement strand
AAATTATTTTTTAAATGTGCTGTAACAAGATACTTTATCTCAAAACTTTTTTAGTCTCAAATATTATTTTTTGCTATCAGTGTGAAAAATATTTATATCAAATATATTTTTTTTCCTTTCAGGTAATTTTTTTTCCTTTCAGATAATTTTTTTTTTGCATTTAATAAAAAGACAAAACTAACTCCATATTTATGCCAACATAAGAAAATAATATAGAACAAAGTAAATTAACCAAGAAGTCTGATTCCAACTAAATTCCCTCTGTTCTGTAAACAATAAACAAATACTATATATTACTTCTGGATTTCTTTGAGACAAAGCAGATGAAAAAAGGCTACAGGACCTCTACCTGGCACTGAAAGGCTTCATTCTGTAAACTATGTTATAGAACGTTTTTAACAATCTTTCAACCCGAGTAGAGAATTTAAACACAGGAAAACATCCAGCTAGCTTTGACTTCCAGCTTTTCTTTAGCAGAAAAGCTTCTGTTTGACACATGAATACAGTGAAAATAAACATGACCATATATCTAATTAAATCCAGTTTCTTCTACAGCCCACTGCACACTGATGACTAAAAGACATCAACCTCATGCCGAGCTGTTCACGTTTGAACAAAAACGATCCATAAAAAAATAAAAAATAAAAATGTATATTGCTTTTTCCTCACCTTTATTATGCAGAGTTCAGTAAACACTCATGACTGTAAACGTTTCAGACATAATCCTTTATGTAAAATGTTGATATTGAGATGGTATCCTTACAACTGATTAATCGTGGTGTTGATACTTAATTACACAATTAATCGAGGTAACTGTGGTATCCCTACTCATGCGCCTCAAATGGTCACAAAGCACTTATATTATATTCATGCCCACTCAGTAAACATTACATTGATATAAGTCTATACCTCTTTAAATGTTTAAAAATGTGTGGCTGCAACAAGAACACAAACTAGAACTCAAATTGTTGGCTCAAAAGTCACTGACTCGACTTGTAAAGGTAACCGTGCAGAAACTCAGCCACAGAAATGTGTGTGTTACAGTCATTTCCCACTCCAGTCCTAATGCTGGGTCAGCGGGGTCACATGACTGCTGTTGACAAACTGACCCCACAAAAGTATCAATAACATCAATAACTTGTCAGCAAGTACAGAATAACATAAAGGAAATAACTGAACAGACACTTGGAGGTTATTGTGTTTACCTTGTTCACCATAAGGCTTACGGGGCTTCTTCCTCAGACATGTCATGACGTAACGCTCCAGCTCCTTCAGAGTGGACGGCTTCAGCGTTTCAAAGTCTATCTCGATCTCCTCGGGATTGGTGTCTCTCAGTGAGGGCTCCCTGGACTGGATGATGTGGACCACACGGCCCAGCTTCTCACCAGGTAGCTTGTTAATGTCAAGGCTAAGCTGGCGCTTCTCGTCATATGTCATGGGGACAATCTCTTCCTCTTCCTCGGAGTCATAGTGAGGAAGCATGGAGGTGGCCACCTGGGGATAGAAAGGCTTTTTTGGGGTCCTGGAAAAAAAGGGATAGAAAAATCAAAATCAAAATGATAGAATGATGGCAGCCACTGTCAACTGTTGTTTTACATTCTGTACACGTAGACTAAGGTGCATTTATACACAACTGCTATACACCTCCAAATTAATGAAAAGACGAGAGTTGTATGAAGTGTTACACTGGATCATTCCACCACTTACTTGCTGATCTTGTTGCTCTTCTTCCCTTGTCCTTTCTTTGGCTGAGAGCCTCCTGCTTTGGCAGACTTGCTCTTCAGCATCTTCCCCGGCATCTTCCATTCCTCAGAGCCCGCTCTGCTTCTGCCACTTCGGCTGTGCTTCTCCAGCTTCTTCTTTTTCTTTTTCTCCTTTTTGTCTTTCTTCTCTTTCTTCTTCTTGGGCTTGATGATAGGGCCTTGGGAGAGGGCAGCGAGCTGCTCGTGCACAGCTCGTAGCTGTGGGAAAAATGACAGAACACGTTATTTCTTTGTTGTAAATAGAAGAGAGACGTGGATGAAGTGAAGAGAACCAGAGCACTTACTTGTGTGCACACCTGGTCCTGTAACTCGGCCAAGCGATGGGCTCGCTCTTCCTCGCTGTCTGAGCTGGGGCTGCTCTCGCTCTCCTCGCTTTCACTGCTGGGTTCGCTCTCCGAAGTGGAAGATGAGGAGGAGGAGGAAGAGGAAGAGGAGGAGGAGGATGATGTTGGATGTCCACTTATGGGCATGGCTGTGTGTTCCATGTGTGGTTCATCTGGCATCTTGGCAAACCGGAACTCAAACACATCCTGGAGCACAAAATCAGCCAAAATAAAAAAACAGAAAGGAGGGAAACAAAGAATCCCACTGTCCTTCAACGGTGCTGGTTTAAAGAAATCTGATCTGTTTGACGGTTACTGTTGTCTAATGGCTGAAACTGAATAAGAAAGCTAAACTCACTTGAAGTTTCCGAGCCATCCCAACTACATCGTGATCAGGGGGATTGTACTTGTAGCAGTTGGAGAACATCAGTCTGACATCACTGGCAAACTGCTGAGCATCTCTATACTCACGACAGTCCATCTTCCTCTGGTTAAGAGTTTGGAGAAGAAATTGTGACCGCTTCAATCAAACAGACCAAATTTAACAAAGAAATTGTGATTTTATCATAAATGACGCTCCTTCCACAAGGAGACGGTTACCTTTATGGTGCTGAGATCCATGGGACACTTGATGATATCATGATAGTCATGAAGTCCAAGTGCAGTGGCGTCCACGGGTGTGTAGAAAGGCCAGGCGTATGCAGCGTGTTTTTTCGACAACATGTCTTTTAGCAGCCCGCTGCAGTACCTCAACTGGGGACTTAGTTTGCCTTTCTTGGAGGGCTGAGGCTGGACAGCGTCAGGCAAGTCCTTCTTGGGAGGTTTGATGGGGCGCCCGCTGCCCACCCTGCGTCCGGTACCGGCCATCATTGGCTGGAGGAGCACAGGCCCTCCAGGGCTTCTGACCAGACCCATCCCTGGTGGGGTCTCCAAGCTCATGCCTCCCATTGACGAGATTGTGTGCATGGAGGTATCGTGGACTTGGCCACCATGTCCTCCTTTGCCCAAGCCCACCATGTGTGCTGCTCCCGACATGCCAACAGTGAACCCCATGGTGGAAGGGGTGGTTGTATCTGCTTTACGTTTTACACCTTTCTTCTACAGATAGAAAACAAGAGATTGAAAACCACTGAACTCAGGACGCGAGCATTTATTATACTTTACATTAAAAAAAATAAAACTTTAACACATTAAATTACTATCATGTTAATATATATACCTTGGTTGTGGGCTGCGTGGGGGGCAGGCCCATTATGTTGGCTGGTGGCAGACTTTTTGTTAGAACAGTCTGGGGAGAGTTAGCCAGCATGGACTCCCCTGTGTCTGAAGAAGAGGGCGAATAGGCTGACTGGGACACTGCTGGCACCTGTTGAGCCCGCGATGCTGCAAAGAGAATATAAATGCAACTTAAGAAATACAACGTAACCACAGAAAAACAAAAAAAAAAGTTCCCGCTAACATTTCCTTCTGGGATCACAAAGCAGCGGCAATCCTAATGCGAACACCCCCCTCCAAACTCACACAGCCATAACAAACGCTTTATGTTATTTAAGCTGGAACAAAAGTATACATAACCACAATTACACTCGGCAACACATTATCACACTTTTCACACTCACTGCTGGATTTGCGGCCTCTTCCTCTGCCGTTTTTGCTGCGTGGAGCTGGTGGGGGAAGCTCAACTTCCTCTTGGGGCATTTGGGCCACCTTCTGGAGAAATATCTTCTCTAAAGACTGGGCCATCAGCACGATGTCATCTGTGGGCTAATGAAGAAAATAAAATACTGGCATCAGAACAAAGATTAAAAAAAGATTACAAAAAAATATTGTTTATGGACAACATTTATTTTTGTCTTAAGACAATTCAGAATCAGAAAGCCTTTATTGTCATTGTAAAACCAGAGCATACAATGAGATTAGGGGGTGCTACTCTTTATGGTGTTTGCATCATAATAAAAGAATATTAAAAAAAATGTTACGAATAAGGCAAAGGGAGGAAATAAATAGAAATAAGATATGGTAAGTACTAAAAAGCAGATATATAGATATATTTACAATTGAATGTATTGCACTTAAGAGTACTTATATAGCACAGAGTACTTATATTGCACAACGCGGTTTGAGTTTTACAGTTGTGTGATACTTATTGCAGACTATTTCACATGTTTGTGTTCTCCTTATTGTTTGGTTTGTTCAGCACCTTTAAAGCTGCCTGGGTTGTTGATGCTCAGATCAATAGAAGCTAATATGAAGGATGAAATACAATGTTTTAAAGGTTATAAAGCAAAAACAAAGTGTATAACTGTTGAGTTGTGTACAGCAGGGGTTCTCAAACTTTTTGGAGGCCAGGACCCCCAACAGGGGAAAAACTTAATTACTGCCATCTGAACTACTAGTTTATATGAACTATTATACTTTTTCATTTAATATAACTTAACTACAATTTCAAATGAATTTATACAAATTACATTTGAGTACTTATAAACAGGGTAGCTTCTGTTTTTATGTAACAAACCTTAAACTTTAAAACTGGTCAGGAAAATGACCAGTAGCATGACTGGCAAAGCTCAAATGAACCCGGTTTAAAATAAGTAAAAACATTGTAATGCTTATTAAAGTTATCCAAGTTTAGGATCATGGCATTCCTCCTTCTTTTGCAAATTATTGACAAAAACTGAACAAAAAAAAAGAACACTGTTAGTAATTAAGCCTTGTTAATAATATCTGCACTATAAATTTTATCATCGCCTGATCACTCACACCAATAACTCGTTCAATTAAAGAGAAGAATGAGCCCGTTCAATCTATTCTTGGAGCAATGGGTAACAAACTTTCAGATCATCCACCACTTGTAAACAAACAACACTGGTTGCTCTTCTATCTGACCCGTGAGGAGATTTGCCATCACTTGTTGAAGTGAATGGATTAAAAGATGCATCTGTTGTGTCGCTAGCTGCATGCTAATCCACGGCTGGAGCTGAAAGGTAGGTGCACCCTGCAGCAGAGTAGGTGATAACCGACAGATTTATGTGAACTGTCTCCATCATATCACTTTTTAATTGGTCCAAAGCTAACATAAGGGGAGGCAATTGGCTCAATATCTTTATTCAGGCTCTGTACTGGCCATGATGTGTGTGTGATTAATCACTTATTCAGAGTATTAGAGATAAAACTTTTTTTTTTTCCTCTTTTCCCTCCACGGACCCAAAGCTATGGCTCACAGACCCCCGAGGGTGTCCCTTTGGGAACAGTGGGTGTACATGATATCTGACTTTACTTCTCACATTTCATAAAGGAAATCAATAACAAAAGTAAACGAGGCTATAAAGATGAAAATAAAACTCTTCTTTTTGTTTTAACAATCAGATAACCAAATCTGTTTTTACATTACTGCAGAGATTTCTGACGTCTGGATCTTCAGGGTGATTTGTCAGAAAGTCACAATAATTTGGCCATGAGTTTCTTCTGAAAATTGGGGTAATAAAACATTACATAGCTTTCCAGCCTTAAAACTCCAAGCTTCTGACTCATTTGATGACACAATGACATTCATTATGTATATTCCTGGAGCTGTTGTTTAGGCTGAGAAACAACACATCAGTTTTTTCCCCCCAGTCCGGGGGACCACGTGATAGATGCAATTTGCTTTGCTGTCATCAAGCACCAGCAACTGGATATCGACACACTGATTTGTAGGAAATCTATAGAACCACCACAGTGCTGCATTTGCTTTAAGTGGAATTAAGAAAGCAATTTTTTGATTTTGCTGTGTGTTTTTATTTTTATTGATGTACTTTTTAGTTATGTAACCTTTATTTTTTTTCTTTCTGTCCTATTAAGTTATGTTATTGTTTTCTTATTTGAAAAGTTCTATAAATAAAACTTAAAAAAAAAGAAGTGAAAAACCTGGACAGACTATAATCTGTTTTCACCTTCAACCTACCTTGTTGTAGATGTAGCAGTTGGTGAACATCGTGTTGAAGTCCTGTATGCACTCGCTTGCGCTGCGATAGAAGCTGTTTTCCAAACGTTTCTTTATGGTTCCCATGTCCATGGGTTGTTTGATAATTTTATGATAATCCTGAAAATTATGAAATTAAGACAGTTTATTTTTTTATGGAACAAGAACAAAATAATAAAATAAATAAAGTATTAACTCCTCTGCTTAGTAATAAACCAGACAGCTGAAATACATCAACTTATAAAAATAAAAGTTAAAAGAAAGATTACATCAAGGCAAGACCATGGCTTGCACAAATATAAATAAACCCAACAAAATGAATGCAAAAGTAATCTCTTCCAGCATTTGTGTCCAACCTACCGGTAGGTTAAGCCTGTAGGCATCCACAGGTTCATGGAAAGGCCAGGCAAAGTGGTGCCTCCAGAGACACTTCATCAAGGTTTTCTGGAGGTACTGCAGTTGGTTGGTCATGCGGCCTTGCCGGCTGGGATCCTTCACAGGGGGCTGTGGAGGGGCTGGGGGTGCTTGGGACATTGTGTGTGGTAGAGAAGGACTCTCAAAGTCCTCGTACAACAGGGATGGCTTGCGAATGCGTTTACCCGAGCTGGTGTGCTGGTCCATCATGCCACTGGACAACCCAACCAGAGAGCTAAAACCAGAGACAAGAACAGAAGATGGGACATAAAAAAAAAAAAAAAAAAAGTCAGATATCTGAGATTTGTGGGATGACACAAAGGTTACGACTGAGAGATCCCCAAACTACTCTCTAGTGAATGAAGTAGTTTGTCTAAAGTCAGTTTGCTGCAGGACACAACAAAAATTTCACTGATCTGCCACCTATTCCCATGAACGCATGCACTCATGGGAAATTCAATGATTTCAGTCTTAGTTTACGCACACTTTACTCATATAAGCTACATGACCAGTGAAACTATCCTTCCGGTCAAACAACTCCTCAAGGAAACCAGGATTTCATCAATAAGCTGCTACTTTTAGCACTGTCATGGGAACCACCAGTGCATGGATTCAACCAGTACATGGGTCCTCACCAGTAAATAAACATTCATCTATGATATAATTAGGCTGGGGAATAAGATGCCAAAGTCAATGTTATCTGTTCATACATTAAGCCCCAAACATACACAGGAAACAGCCCTTAAAGTGGCTCATAAGGGCATTATTAGTACAAAAGAAAAGGATAAATGAAGTCTTAAATCCAAATTCTTTCACTGATGGAAAACACAATGAAACTGCAAGGCTTATACTTTAAGAATGGAGCACACTTATTTGAATGCTTATGTATATAAAATTAATATACTTGGTATCTAATGTCAAATGGCATTTAAAAAGTCTGTTTATACACTTACATAAACACCCACTCTCCTTTTTTCTTCCCAGTGAAAAATTAGATGAATTTAACATTTCACTTTAACTACTACCACTGAGGACAAGGTTTTTCTGAAGGCATTCAAGGACTTCAGCAAATTAGAAAAGGTTGGCAATACAGAACTTGTCATGCTCTAAGCTACATAGTCTTCAGGTCTGGCTGTTGCCCAATAAAAACACTTTCAAAGCACAAAAAGGTGACAGAGGTCATTCTGTCCATGTTGACAAGAGAAAGCCAACATAATTTTCTCTCGTCTTGGAACTGAAATTGGACTATAAAAGAAATGAAATCTCACCCCACGGTTCAGAGCACACACCTGTCCCACTGACACACAAACTGTGGCAAAGCCTGTGACCTGATTTTCGATTTCAGTGGGAAACACACAAAAAAAATGTAGTAACTTTGTTGAAACATAACAGAGAATATGTTTTCAATTTTATGAAGAAATAAAGTTAAAGTTTACCAATAATAATTTAAAAAAATTTCAGCATAGGCTGAGATATATTGGATCAACATGAATAAAGAACAAATATCAGGATACATTCAGCTTCACTCTGATAAAAAAAAAAAAGTTTAAATCATAGTTTAATTGCAAGCCAAATGTTTTATTTCTAACGTGTCATATAGTTCTGGAAAATGTCCGTTTAGAGAGAGAGAGAAAAAAAAAGACATGACAGGGCCAAAATGTGATCAGCATAACTATCTATTTGAGGCAGACTATGTACCATAATCTAAAACTCTGTCTTATTGCTTAATAACTTTCAAGACAAATCTGATGGTTAAACCCGCACTGGATTAACATCTTTCTTAACTAAAATCATCTCTTTACTCAGACAGGAGCTACAAATTGGCCTCTTTGATTTACAATCCACTAGCTGGTGATCGCGTGGTTTGGACGCTCCGCCCTCACTGTTTGTAAACACAGGTTCACAATGGCAGTTACATATAACTTACTCTAATAATCTATCCAAAAAGCAACAGGATTTAGTCTTCATCAAAGATCATAGTTTTGTAAAAGGTCTGACATTTAATTCAAGCATTTTTGCCGCAGTACAGAGGCGTTTGTTTGGCAATACGGAGGCTGTGACTGAGACAACGTGCCGACAAACCCACCCGTTCAATGGGGTTCTACACCCTGAATAGCTAATCGTGTATTTGGGTGCTGATATTTGTTTAGATATAAATAACTTATACATTCTAATATTGTGCGTTGATCACTTGAGAATCGAGATTAGCATTAGCAGGCTGTCTAAGCAATGAATGACCTGGCTGACAGAAAGCCGACAGGGAGCAGCCGGATGAGCCAGCCGGTGGGGCTGGAGCTGTCATTTGCGCAAGCCTTTTACCTGCTAGCTTTTAGCTAAATAATAAAAAGGTGTACGGAATGCACAAATAATAATAAACTGCAATAGTAATCGTGCAATTAACACTAAGATAATAGCTTGCTGTGAAAGCTTGTTAAATCCGTCTGTGTCATAACACAACCGTCGTTGACAAGCTAGCATTCTTATCAGGTAGCTAACAACACTGCCGTAGCAACACGACAAAATGTACCCTCAGTTCATCTCAGACGGACATAATAACGGTCAAATGTTCTTAGTTTTCGGGGAGGTACTGTGAACATTACCTGTCGAGAAGTGGGTTGACGGTTGCTTCCATTGGGTTGAGGGCGGAGTATTATTACCACCCAATTTTTCCACCAGTGTTGACGCTGCACTTCGAGCGAATGAACACTATGCAATTCCCGGAATGAAATGGCTACCAAACGCTTCCGTTTGACCCTATATAAAAGCATCACGTGGCAGTGACGCAAAAATCCGGTCACGTTGGCACTAGTTCTGTGCTCTCATTGGCTGTGATCCAACGCCCGTCCTACAAAGCCCACCCTCAACAGTCCACCGTTGGTACACTTGGCACAACCAAGGCTGTTTTTACACCTAGTTGGCATTTGTGCTCTTTCTCCATTTAGATGAACATATTACTATGAATACTGTGTATTGTGAATATGTAATGTAATTGTCATTTTCTTTATGTTTGGTCTGCTAATTCTGCAAATTTATTTAAACTCCCGTGAGTGGAAACATCATTTTAAGAAGTTTATTCACCTTTTGTTTCCTCATTATTTATGTTTACAGCTGGTACTGTCTTTTCTAAGAAATGCTATTGTAGTTATTACTCTAAAAATGTGACTTGCAAAGTATGTAAAATATCCCTCATGGAAAAGAGGTAGTTTGTTTTCTGAAGTTCAGAATTAGTATTCTGTGCAGGGAAAAAAATCTAAATAATAAAAACACATTTTGCTTTGTTTATACTTTTATAATCGTTTCACACATTCAAAATTTGTTGCTTAGAGTATTCATATGTTCAGTATGTTTTCACACTCTAAAAAAATATGCCAAATTATACAATAAATTAAAAATAAATATCCAAAACCTTTAACAAACAGGAATACCCAAATGTTAGACTGGTAACATAATTTCAGGGGATGCTGTATTAATTTATAATCTCTTAAAAGGGGGAAACAACTGTGTAAAAATACTTTTTCATCTGTAAAAATACATTCACACAAATAAGCTGTATATATTAGCCCTAAAAGCTGTCAAGCCAAAAATTAAAGAAGGTGAAGAGATTTACAAAAAGTGTTTACTGCTAAAACTCAGAGTACAATAACAGAGTACTTGGACATTAAAACATATAATGAATTAAGGTCAAAGGAAAAACAGAAAATTTGTCCATTGACTGGCATGAAAAAATACACTGAGATCATTCAGGCACACTCCTTGTAAGTCTTAAATATTGCTAAATAAAATACATAAAATTTTGAGCTGCTCAACATATAAAAGCGAAGAACATGAAGCAATAAGCTCTGAACATGATGAAGGAAACTGGATATATCAAGCAGTTGAATTTCTACTATCCCGTGGTTTGTTTTTGTCTTGTAGTTTTACTTCAGATAAAATCTGCTGGTTTCTATGTGCTTTTTTTTACTGTTTCATTGTCAACGGACATGAATTTCTTTATAGCGCAACATTAGCATGAAGGCTTTGGACCGTTCCAGATGATGGAACAGTCTTCAGTGTTAAGAAGCTTCCCTTACTGGGAACTGGCATTAATGAATACAACCAATTATCAATGAATGGTGAGATCTCTGTCATCCTTTAAATTGACAATGTAAATGTAAGGAACATCTAAACATTAGATTTCACACAGAAACCTTTCAGACAAATGAAAGATGACCAGTAGTATCTAGTATGATTTGACAATAGCGCATGTCCGAAATCACCAAATTTTTCACTCTTCCTAATGCTGCACATTTTGTTTTTAATACTGTATCTCTGGATTTATTTGTATTGTGGGGTAAAATTGTGAATCAATAAACTGGAGAAGTGTGTGGAATTTTGTAGTTTTTTTTGTCATCGTGAACAAAATATGTACATTCCTGTCTAGTTATTTTGGTCTGAAATCTTTCTTCGGTGATTTTTGCTATAGGGTGGAGTGATGAGGGATTTTATCAGGACCAGTCAGCGAGGCAAACTGCTTCTAAATTTCTTGTGTAGGTGCAGCCTCACCAACTTCCAAAGTGCAAAAGTCTTACTGGGTTAAATCCTAATTGAGTCCCAACACCTGTTGTAAAAAGTGTAGTCCCATACTAAGATCATTCATCACAGTACAAGCGTGGTTTGAGTCTGCACCAAAAATCTTTAAACCAGCAACTTGTTATCATATGACTCCATCCCAACGTGTTACTGTGTACCAGTGTTCTCCTCTGCCTCGCGATTAATGCCCTTTTTCTGCTTTTCTACCAGCTCAGCATAAAGACCACCTTTCTTCATCAGCTCGCCATGAGTGCCCTCCTCCTTTACTGTCCCGTTGTCCAGGACAATTATGTGATTGGCCTTCTCCGCAACGCTCATCTTGTTGGATATCATCAGAACAGAGCGGTTCTTTGTTAGGTCCAACAGAGCTTGGTGGACCTGAAGAGTAAATCAAGACTTGGGTTAACACAAACAAAAAAAAACTGCTGTAAATACAAAGCAAAAAGCTGAAAACTCTAAGCATTTCCTACCTGGTGTTCATTTTCTGTGTCCAGATCGCTGGTGGCATTGTCCAGGATCAGGATTTTTGGATCTCTGATTAAAGCTCTGGCAATGGCAATGCGCTGTTTCTGGCCTCCAGACACTTGACCTCCCTTTTCTCCAGCATCTAAGAAACAAGGAGAACATACCAGTTGAGCATTTAAGTACATCCTTAAATAATCATAAGTCTATTTTCCATGAAAAAATACACAAGACCACAAGTGCTGCTGGGTTAAAAGAGCCCTTTATTTAAGCAATCATCACCTCACCATACCCCAGCTTGTTAGCATAAAGTCTTTTCCATTGTTCATGTTATCTGTGTATAAACCTCTGAGAATAATGGCTAGACTGAAAAGCACGTCCCCATTGTTCAAAGAGAAATAAAAATGATGAACCCCTTTCTGGGTGCTACGTTTCTGAGTCGAACCTGTGTCGTATCCATTCGACAGCTCCTGGATGAACTTGTCAGCACTAGCCATCTGGGCGGCTCTGCACATTTCCTCATCAGAAGCATCTTCGTAGCCGTATTTGATGTTCTCCCGAACAGAGCGAGCAAACAGCACACAATCTTGGCTCACCACAGCCATCTATCAACAAACAGAAAGAAAAGGAAAGATCAGTGGCTGTGTGTCTCAGCTGACCCTGAGCGTTCTCATGAGGACGTCAGTGGAATGCAACCAGGAAAAAGTAAAAAGAAATGAAAGCAAGTGGTTCTAATGTTTCAGTGACCAGTGTGAAAATACAAAAAAGGGCAATAAAACAGAGGAAACAAAGTTAAACTAAATAGACATTTGGAAGAATCTGAGTTTCAGCTACAGCTCAGAAGTTATTTCAGTCCTTTTAATCTTATTGTCTCAGCTGCACAATTATTAGATTTTTAATAAGTATTTTTTTGTCCATTTCATGGTGTAGAATAGACTTAATAAACCCCCTGAGGGTGTCAGTATCCTACATGCAGAGGTTAAGATTTATCATCTCTTTGCATGTTCCAGTGATGTTAAGTTGAGCTCAGTTCCAGTTAAAAGACTGAAGAGACGCAGTCCTTGAAACCATCATTTGCACCTGAAAGAAAAGGCTCCAAAAGACTCAAAGAGCCTCACAGAGCTTCCTGGTTATAGAAATTTATTAATTGGAAGCAAATATAAGTTGTTTGTAGCTCCATCTGTAAATAAACGTCACCTTGACCAGTCAGGAAAAATGTTTGCACATACTTTGCACTGAATTAAATGCTTTTTGGAGAACTGATTTGTCTTTGCTGAACAACAAATACTTCGTGCAGCTTTAAATATGTGCACTGAAGTGTGTGTATTACTGTTTCATGGCTTGTTATGATTGCTATTTGAAGGTAAGAGAAATCAAGGTCATTTTGACAAATAAGACTTATCTTCATTAGTACAGCCACAGCACGGATACACCCTGTAACAGTGCAGGAGAGCACACTGCACAAAAGCAAATATATTATAATTAGGGCTGTCAAGTCATTAAAATTTTAATCAGATTAATCACAGCTTACAAATGAATTAATCATGATTAATCGTCATTCACGACTATACCTGAAATATGCCCGTTTTTACTATATTGTATCAACAGAAAGAGCCAATGTTCACTTGGGTTATTCTTCGCTTTTTTACATTAGATGATCACTTCAGCTCAATATTACATAAAATCCAGACCTTAAAAAAGGTCTCATTTGTGCCCCCCTTTTCCTGGCCAGTGTCCCTGCCTGGCCCCCAAACCAAACTTTTTTAGACCCGCTCCTGTATATCTGAAGTTTAAATCCGTCCTACTACCTGTCAGCCACTTTGTTAGAGAGGAGAGTTCCCCTGATCAGCATTTTAGAGCCTGCTCAGAATTTCTCTCACATCATAAATGATCAGACCTGAGTTTCCAGCATCTGCACAGCCCCACATCAGAAGCTGGACTGTTTTCTGTCCTCTGTGTTTTCATCACAGCATTTCAGTCATTTATGGAATATTAGTCTATTAATCAATGAGGTCTGAAAATGTGACGTGACTTCAAAGCTGAGCGTAGCTGTCACGTGATTTTTAAATGACTGTCGCACAAGAAAGATATGGATCAGAAGTGAGTAGATTTGTGAAACCGTGGACGCTGCAGATGTGAAACCTGGATCAGGTGACGCGTAACATGAAAATGAATCACGTTCCTTCCCGATTTGCTAATTGCAACGTTTTAAATTGTGATTTTAATTTAAAAAAATTTAACTTTAAGTTTTCCATAATGAATGCCTGGTGGTCTCTGACCTTGTCATGTAGGTACTGGTCTTTGTAGGTGTCCAGTGGTTCCCCATCTAAGAGGATCTTCCCTGCTAGTGGCTGGTAAAACCTCTCCAACAGCTTGACGCAGGTGGACTTCCCTGATCTGTTGAGCCCTACGAGGGCAGTAATGTGGCCTGGCTTTATCTCCAAAGTCACACCCTGAAAGAGAGGTAAACATTAAAATAATTAACTTGGAAATACAATGAAAGGGCAGGAGCAAAGGTACGTACCTTAAGCACAAGACTGTTTTCATCTGTCTTTCCAGAATAGGAAAACGTCACATTTTTAAACTGAATGTGGCCATTAAGATGTTCAGGGGCCAAAGTGCCCAAAGGAGGGATGTTAGGTTTCCGATCCAAATATTCAAAGATCTTCTGAGAACCCCCGATTGCTTTCTTCACCTCGGGGTAATAACGCATGACAGCCTGGGAGAGAAGTATTAGTGAATAGGGAGAAAAAATGATGCATTTATTAATATTGTAATTATCTCCCGTGTGATTTTAAGCTCACCTCGACAGAAGAAGCAAACTGTAGCTCGAAGAGAACGAATGAAACCAGGTCTCCACTGGTAACTACCCTCCTGGTCACAAGTGTTCCTCCATAGTACAGGATACACACCTTCAAGGCCAAAGTGGTCATCTGGAAAATCATAAAAATGGTGGTTTACTCAAAAGGTAGTTACCCATTGGGATTTTAAACATTTCAGGCCATGCAAGGACAACTAGTAAAACCTCCTCCAGCGCTGAGCAATTAAGCAAATAAGCAAAAGCTTGGTTTCATGGCTCTTTATTAGATCAAAGCAGAGCCTATAGAAGTCAAATACACCTGTAGCAGCATGGGATGTGTCTCTGCTGCCACAACAAGCTGCCAAAAATGTAGAGTTTCTATTTCACACTTAAACTGTCTCTACATCCTGATATAAATACAAACTCAGTATTAACATATCTAAAATATAACTATAGCAACTGGGAGGAAAATCTCAGCAAGAAGCCTGATGTTCAGCCTGGAAATTAGCATCTGTCCATGCCACCACTCCAGCACATCTTTACAGAGTTTCAGGACTGCAGTGCACACGTAAAAAAAGCTTTAATGTTATGTATTATTATACAAAGAGCAGGGCAGCTGAGTACTGAGTCTAACCAACGGATGTGCACATTGTTTGTGTTTATGAAACGATAGGAGTGTCACAAGAAAATACATTAATATACAGACAAATAAATATATGTGGAAAAAAAATTATATTTAGAGACATAAACTTATAAGTAAAAATATAAATAAATGTGGAAATACATAAACAAATTAAATCTGGAAAAATATTTTTTCATATTATTTCCTTCTAATGGGACATCATGATGGTTAAGACATAAAAGTTCTTCATTTCTCCACAGACACTTTAAATCTCCTAACATCCTCCACATAAAGGAAAGTATCATGTTTAGCCACGATTTCTGTAACTAACACACAACGGTTATCCCAAACATAACAGCAAATACTTCATGATTTAAGTCTGTATTAAACTCACACTGTTGGCCCAGGTAGAAGCTGCATAAGCTACTGCCTCCTTTTTATTAAGGTTGTAAGTGTCCTCCATGCGCTTTCTGTACTTTTCTGTCTCACCATCCTCATTAGCAAAACTCCTCACTGTCTTCATACAGGAGAACGTCTCTGTGGCCACCTGGTTGGCCTTAGCCAGTGACTCCTGAACCTTTACAGCAATGGTCTAAAACATGGAAAGAAACAAACACTAAAATCAATTAAGGTGATCTGTGCAGCTTATTAAGAAAACAGTTTTGAACTTTCAAGGACATTACGAGACCACAGGTGGAATTTTGCTTGTGTGACATCACCTGATGAAAGTGCCCAGTGAGCTCAGGGATGACCCAGATGATGGGGAGTCCCATACAAGTAAGCAGGGTCATTTTCCACGACTGGCTCACCATGAAGTACAAGAGGAAGCCGAAGCGTGCTGCATACCACATTAACAGACTTAGCTCCTCGCTCAGTGCCTCGCTCATGTCGTTGGTATCCGTGGTAATACGGGACACCAGTTCACCTGAGATAAAAAATTTCCATTTGTCATTGCCAATTTGTCATTAAACAAGTCTGGAGTTGGTTAAAGTAAAAACATACAGCGCACATCTAAAGTTAAATAGCTTTAGGAGTTATCTTCTTTTCTGCTGTGTTTCTGTGCTGTTTGTACACTGGGAGGATGCTTACCTGTAGAAGAGGCATCAAAGAAAGCAATCTCCTGCTTCAGCACAGCCTGGAAGACGGCTCCCTGTACTGAGGTGTGTATGAGGCTCATGGTGATGTTGTACATCAGGTCACACACAAACTCTAACACGGCACTGGAACACACAACATTGTACCATAAACTACCCAATAATACCACTACAACTATATCAATACGCTTCTAGTTTAAATTTACAAAATGTCAGAAAAAAATCACGGTTTGGGATTTCTTTTAATTAGGAGTGGGACATTAACGCTTTAATTACGATTATTAATTTAAAAAATATTAACGCGTTAAAAAAATGTATGCATTTAATGCGCTATTTTTCAGAGCTGCTTAGTGACTCTGTTTCAAAGACGCGACTACCAAAAAGTTTAGAGACATTTCCTGGCGTTATTGGAGACTTTCGGAAACTGACGTGGCATTTACTTCTTCTCAATGAGCAGCAGCTAAACAGACCCCTACCCCGTCCATCAGCGCTCACAGCTGGAGTCAGAGCTGGAGATGCTCCCCTCTGCTCCAGGACCAGACTGATCTGGCTGATCCCGCCCTGGCTTACCCTCAGATATTAATGCCTATTAATGAAGAGTGTGGACGGAAACATTTAAAAAGTTAAAAGTTTTGGAACATGTTGTAGAATCTTCATCAGATAATAACCAGAGCTGCTAGTTCAAGTACTTAAAATGAACCTTTAACTTTAGGTCTGTTCATTTTTGGTCCAGGGATTTTTTTCTATTTCTTTTTCTACTGTTTTGGATTTAAATGCAATTAAATGTATTTTTCCAGACATTACTAAAGCTTGAGTTTACAATATGTCTGTATCTATTATTTGATTCAGTTGTCCACTAAAATCCATTAAAAAAAAAAAAAAAAAAAAAAAAAAGTTGCTTATTGGGGCAAACATTGTTATGCGATTAAAATACAATTAACCAAGATAAATCAATTACAAAGCCTGTAATTAATTTCATTATTTTTTTTATCAAATTCCACCCCTAACATATATATACATTAAAAAGAATGAAAAAGAAAATAATAAATAATAAATATAAATAAATTAATATAATTTATCTATATAATTTTTTTTATTTACAATAAAATAACATTTATTTTTGACACACTTGGACATTAAATCCAATGGAAAATGTGTCCAAACTTTTGACTGGTCCTGTTCAAATTAATTTAAATATATCTATTTAAATAATTTTATAAATTTACAATAAATAAATATTATAAACTTATTAGATCTGAGATGAGATTGTGGATAACACAGTGAAAAATTGGTGAGTTTACCTGCCAATAGTCATGAGCGTCATGACTGTGATGGCCTCTCTGAACGCATCAGGAGCCTCGTCATTTATGATCCAGTCAGCCATTTGTCCGGTATACCGAGGAATATACATTTCACCTGCAGTCAAAAAATGATGCATTTTAATCTCAGCTACCTAGCTATGAGTCTTGAATTGATGCTGCTGGATATAACTGTTAAAGACTACCACATCCACTGGCTGCATGACAACACTACAAGGTAAGAAAAACAAAAAAACTGCAAACACTTAATTCAAAAATAAGATGCTGTCTTATCTACCGTAAGATGAGAGAACCACAAGGGCCACCACAACAGCAAAGCGCCACCGATACGGCCGCATGTATCCCATCAGTCTCTTCAGAGAGGCGCTGGTGTCCGGTCCAGGTTTCTTAGACGGCGGCTTCCTCACAAACAAAGATGAGACATATCGAGTCCAGTAGAGCCAGGCCACTATCGTCACAACATAACCCTGCAAAACCTGCAACACAAAGGACGGGTTTAACACGGGTTAAAAATCTATATTTTTAATTAAATCACATAAACCACAGTGTTTCAGATACATGTTTTAACTAAATAGTGATGAAATACATTAGATTGTGATCAGTTTTGGTTTCTGTTTACATCTGGTTCCTCTTATGAGTTCAGGCTTTATAAAACAAACACAAAACACCACAGCCATGAAAATCATTGAGCCATGCTGTGCTTTTATGATGAATATAACTACAATTATGTCTTTTAAACCATTTAGTTACAGGATTTACTGTTCTCACATTTTCCAGTGCAGTGGGATTTAATACTGTCACATACCTAATAAAAGGCGGTGTGAAAAAAGATAAAAATGGATTGACGTGATCCTAAACACAGCTGCACACATTCCAACATAACAGGCAGCAAAAACACATCCACTCACCCTCTCCTGGGAGTGCCACCCCCACAGTTCTTTCACTGTGGAGTGTCCCAGAGCCCAGAGCAAGGTGATGTACACAGGGAACTGGAAGCAAAGGACACCTAAACTTTGAAGCCCCTCAAAGCTGCTTCTCCACGGGAGACTTCCAGGGTAGGTGAGGGTGAGAAGGGCCAGCAGGATGGCTCTGGTCAATGATCCCCCCCACAGGGCGATGAAAGGGTGGGCGAGAAGGAGAGAAGACAGCTGTGCCATGCGGATGGCGTGCATCACACACACATCCAGGCAGATGCAAAGCAGAGGGAAGAAGTAGCTCATTTTCTGCATAACTTGTAGATTCTGCAAATAAATTGACAGAAAAGCATTTGAATGAGTAAATAAAGATTTTTAAAAGCCTATGTATGTTTTATTATCCGCTTATTTTTTTAAAACAGGTCTGTAGTTTTATTGTCCTTCACAGAACAACGGTCGTTGTTTACTTTCACTTTGCTTCATTTTCGTTTTCACCTGCACTTCGTATTTTCTTTGAAACGCTTGGACACTGACGTGCGAGACAAAAAATATCAAAATAACATGCGCGTCTGTTTGTTTCAGTATTATTGTCGTATTATAAAACGTATGCTACAGTGTGTACAGTAGCTAACAATTCAAGCTAGTCTAACTACTCAGAAATAACACCGTACTTACTTAGTTTCCTTCGACGAGGTAAGATTCCTATGACGGACGTCTCGAAGCTGAAAAGGCACCAAAACTATTCCTAAATAAGCTAAACTCGTTCCTATATTATTTTCTAACTCGGTGGCCCGGTGCTACGTCAACCCATCGACCCACAACTGCAAGAGTGAAACCGAAAATAATTATTTATGCATTTGGAGCGGAAAGTCCCACATGCGTCGTAAACGATAAACTACCACAACGGCGTGATTTCTTTACATTCGGTCGTTTTTACAAAATAAAAAATGAAAAAAAAAAAAAAAAAAAAAAAAAAACAAATAAAGTTTAACAATAAGATGAACCACAGTATTCCTCTGTTCCTGTAACAGGAAACGTCTGGTTTGGTGCAGC
>JBAFSZ010000007.1:4318892-4348236 GCA_036919955.1 Melanotaenia pygmaea | reverse complement strand
CAGTGGTATGATTTTAGAGGTAACTGATGTTTCGTTTCTCCACATAATAAAACGAATACTCCACAGCAGTAAATTTCTTATCATTTTTATTGCTTCTTTTAAAGTTCCGGTGAAAGAGTCAACTCCGGCATGGCTATGGGCTGTGGTTGCCATAGCAATTGGCCTGCTGCTTTTGATGCCCCTGGTGGTGTTTCTTGTGATGAGACGGGTGAGGCAGCAGCGGGCAGAGAGTAACAGAAGTGTGAGAGTGAGACACCGGTCTAAAGTCACTGACAGTGATGACAGCAAAGCTAAGGGTTGGATACAGCATGCAACGCACCAAGATCAGCGAGTCCGATCCAGCAGAGAGAAAGATAAGATCAGCCTGAGGAAGAAGAAGAAGGCCAAGGAAGCAGAGAAAAAAAAGAGGAGGGAACCGCTGGGTGAGGACGCCATCCGAATGCGGTGAGTACAGCTACTTTGACAAGAAGTTTTGTCTGCTGGAGGGATGATGTCAGTGCAAAACAAGTTATACTTCATCCTGTCCAATCATCCCAACTGCTGAATGTCACTCACTCCAGTCACACCTATATTTATTTTATTTCACCATGAAATTTTATTTTGAAAGAATCTTGGTTTACATCTCAATGTAATGATGTTTAAAATACTGATAAGAAGACAAAATGCAGGTGCTAAACACAGAACCTTGAGGAGCTCTTTTAAGTGCAGTAAGCATTTCAGTTGTATTTTAGGGATTTTCCTTGTTGGGACAGTCTAATTTAAGGACATATGTTGTGAAAATTTACATTGGGGGCGTGTGTTATTTTTTTAAATGTTGTACCATCAAGCTAATAATTAATTTAGGATGACTGAAAGTCATGCAGAGGGAGAGTGTGGATAGGTATGAAATTTTGGGTGATATTTTTCTGGTTTGGATAAGTATGAAAAATTTGGGTTTTGGGTTATATCATTGTAATGATTTACCCATTGCCACATTGGCTTTTTAGAAAAAACACTCCCATGCACAGTCATATGGCTACATGGAAAAAAATAGGTAATCCTGTTACTGGTTAACAATTTCTAAAAGTATAATGAACAAAGCAGTCTATTTTTTGTTATAGTTCAGGAAAGCCATTGCCACCAAGCCAATGGAATAACACATCCATGCCAGTATCTGACCAACTGAAAACAATAATCATTTAAAAAAAAGGTGCTAACCACTCATTTTTCAGTTAACATATTTCAATTCTCAAGAATTGAGAAGAACTCAAGAAAACAAAAATTATTATCTTGTGAAAACCAGTTACTCTAGGTGGTTATATTGAGGAAAAGAAAGGACAGTTTCCCGAAATGATGAGAAAACATGAAAACCTCTCCTGGATGGACAAATCCAAAACATTCCTCTGGAGGATGTCTTGAAGGCATTCTGACTAAAAGACCACAAATCCCTTCCAGATCATGGACCTCCTCATCCTATCCCTTGGTATGAGACAAACTATCCTTCAAAAGAAGCTCAATTTGATTAATTCTTTGACATTATAAATATTGTATCCTTTGACTCATGCAAAACCTACTGTAGTTTAACTCAGGAACTATAACTACTGGGTGTTTTCATTTCAAGAAAACAACCAGACATATAGTAACATTGTATATAACGCAGGTGTACTCCAGAGCAAGTTTGTAACCTCTGAAATTTTATTGGGAGATTTGAAAATTTGAAATAAAACCACCCTGTGACCACCTGCAACATTTTTAAAGATGTCTTGCATTAAAACTGTACTTTGGTCTTCAGGCCTCTCAAAAGGGACCAAGATGTGGGAAGTGACACAGACTTTACCCAGAGTTCAATGGAAGACATCAACATTAGATGCTCCAGGCGACAGGAGGACCCCTCGATCTGCGACCACAGGAGCCCGGAGCAGAGACACTTCCGGGCTGGAACCTCTCAGACCCGCAGGCAGATACAATGTATGAAAACACCAGAAATTAGCAACCAAAAGCTTCATCTCTTCTCAGCAGGCACAGGAATGTACTGGTATTGACACTGATTTTGCAACTAAAATGATAAAATATTAACATGATTTTATTGTTCATTCATTTAATTGAAATGTTTTACATTTCTTTAAAAAATAAGAGTAAAAAAGAGCAAAAACTCAGAATATAATTCTGGGGGGGACAATGCAAGTTAATAAACATCTCAAAAGATAATAACATAAACATGCCTATCCATAGAATTATAGCCTAGAGCTAATTACAATCCACAAAATAGACTATTTTACTAAATCTGATAGTTCTCACATTTAAGTAAAGTGTTTTAATAAAATAATGTAAAAATGAAACATATGAGTATTAAATACTCTCATAATAGACATAATACATATTATATAATTATAAAAGTCACACACTGTTTCAGTGATATTAACTGCAATAAAAATCCTTCACCATGAAATAATCCTTGTTCTCCTTCAGCTCCACCTAGAGGATGGGAAAGGAATGCAATGCCTCCACCTCTGCTCAGTCCTCCTCAGCAGGTTTGTTTTTGTTTGGTCCATGTTGTGAAGAATCAGGATTATTAGACTTATAATCAAAGACCAAATTTAAAGAATGTAAACTCACCGGCCACTTTATTAGGTCCACCTTGCTAGTACCAGGTTTGACCCTCTTTTTCCCGTCAGAACTGACTTAACTTTTGGTGTCAGATTGAACAAGATGTTGGAGACATTCTTTAGAGATTTTGTTCCACATTGACATGACAGTATTACACAGCTGCTGCACATCTATGATGAGAATCTCCCGTTCTACCACATCCCAAAGCTGCTCTGCTGGATAGAGAAATGGGGCCTTATTTATCAAACTGTGCGTAGCAAAACAAACTACGTCTGCACGCAAAAAAGGAAATGCTGTGATCTTCTACTTTCAGATTTATAAAAAAAGAGTGCCTACGCATGTCCTATACCTGCTTCTGTTCATAAATCAGAATCAACTCTAAAGGAGGCACACGTGAGGGAACACCTTCCCACACCCACATGGTGGCTATAAATGGTCAGGTTACACATTCATCACATAGTTTGAATAATTGCTCGGGAGGGAAAAGAAGTTAAGAAGCGTAATTTTTTGGGGTGTGAGACTGAGATCTGCTGGAATGAAGCTCAAAGCTATTTTTCACACTGCCTGCTACATGCTGGCAGTAGACTGTCCACCTTTTTTATAACATGTAAGCTTTGTTTCACAATAACAACATGTTTTAGTGGTTGAGGTTTTTATTAATATCTCTCTTTTCTGAAAATCCTATTTTTTCCTGAGCATGCGCTCTTAGGGGAATTAATGTGGAATGTGCGTCTTTATTAATTTCTGCAAACAGCTTTAATAGCTAACACTTGATGTAAAAGGTAATAGTGGATTGTACACAAATGTCTCACATTTCTCATCATTTCCTTGATTTTATTCTGGACCGTTGGTGTCATCGTTTCCCGATTTTCTAGATTATGTGTGTACAGCGGGGTCAGAGTTTGCTGTAAAGGTAGGGACATTCTCCTGCCAAGTTTGGTTTTAACTAAATTTGGCATACACCGGTTTTTGTACCTATGCCAGCTTTATAAATAAGGCCCCAGGCAACTGTGGAGGCCAGTAGAATCCAGCGAACTCATTGTCATGTTCTAGAAAGCAGGTGGAGATGATCTGAGCTTTGTGACATGGTGCATTATTCTGCTGGAAGTAGCATCAGAAGATGCTCCACTGTGGTCATAAAGTGATGGACATGGTCAGCAACGATACTCAGGTAGGCTGTGCTGGTTAAACCAGGCCACGTTGGTACCAAGGGCCCAAAAAAAGGGGCCAAGAAGATGTCCTCACACCATTACACCACCAGCAGCCCTTATCATTGATCCAAGGCAGGATGGATCCATGTTGCCATGACATTTCCATCAAATTCTGAACCTAGCATCTGAATGTGGAGCTGAAATGGAGACTCATCAGACCAGCAACGTTTCTCCATCTTCTATTGTCCAGTGTTGGTGAGTGTGTGTGAATTTTAGCCTCAGTTTCCTGTTCTTAGCTGACACGAGGCACCTGGTGTGTCTTCTGCTGCTGTAGCCCATCTGCTTCAAGGATGGATGTGTTGTGTGTTCAGAGATGCTATTCTGTAGATCTTGGTTGGAACCAGTGCTTATTGGACTTCCTGTTTCCTTTCTATCATCTCCAACAATCTGTCCATTCTCCTCTGACCTCTGACAACAACAAGACACTCTGGTCCAGACAACTGCTGCTCGCTGGATATTTTCTCTTCTTCAGACCGTTAACTGTAAATCCTAGAGATGGTTGTGTGTGAAATTCCCAGTAAATACTCATACCAACAACCATGTCATGTTTAAAGTCACTTAAATCTCCTTTCTTCCTCATTGTGATGCTCAGCTTGAACTTCATCGAGTCATTTTGACCATGTCTACATGACATAAATGTGTTGAGTTGCTTCCATGTGATTGGCTGATTAGATATTTGTGTTAACAAGCAGTTGAACAGGAGGACCTGCTAAAGTGGCCAGTGAGTGTGTAATGTGAGTGTTTTGTATGTTTATCACAGTCTTGTTGTGTTAGCAGTCAGCAGAGTGGTGTGGTCCAGATGGGTCTGTGGTTCTGATCCGAGCTGTCCGAAGCGGGTTGGACAGAGTGGTTTTAGAGCTGCTTCAAGCCGGAGTTCCAGTCAACAACACAGATCATACTGGTAATGCCGCCTTGTTATTTATATGTGTTAGTTTGGTTCCTTACTTAAACCCCAATCCTCAGTCGGAAAGTTTTTCCAGGTCATTTTTGATGGTAAAGTAAGAATCATCTTATCACAAACTAAATTAAGGCAATAGAATAAATCCTTTAAGACAAAGCAGGCAAAAAACATGCACTTCATTCCATGATCTCACTTTCTTCCTGCAGAATTCAGGTCAGCTCCTAATTCAGATTAACATTTGGAGTAAATTGTAATCTTGTCAGTCAAATTTTAGCTTCCTCATCTCCTTTCTCCTTCATCTTTTTGCATCTAACCCAGAAATAGCTCACAGACAAATATTTTGAAGGATGTCTCAGTTCCATGAAGGCGAGAGGAAGCTTGTAGGAGGAGCTGTAAGCAAGGATGCACCAGTGTTTCCTTACTGGAAGTCTTTCAGAATTTTGTAAACTGTGTGGGCTCTTAGCTGTTAAATACATGAGACAAGTGGTAATGAATTATCATCAGTAGTGTTTTCTGGACTCTCACTTTGCTCACCAATGGTGTCACCTCATCACTCTTTTGGACACAATAATAGGAATCCACATTTCAGCCAACAAATGTCAATGACAAAACTGATCTGTGGACCAAATATAACATCTCTTATTGAGATGTTTTAATCTGAACCATGAGCTGGGCCGACGGACTTACATCACCATGCCCAGACATTATTTTCTGACACTTGGAAACTGAGGGGTTGAGTAACTTGTAACTTACCCCATTTCTCTCACATCCTCTTTTTGTTTCCCTCCTCTCCCTTCTTTTCCTTTGCTGTTTGTCCTCCAGCTCCCCTGCTCTCCTCCTCTGACTCAGAACAAAGTTAATAGTCGGGTCAATAGACATATTAGCTTTGTCTCTCCTCATTCTCTATGCTGTAGCTCACTCCTGGGACTCTGTACTCCTATCTCTCTCTTTCAACAACCACTTTTTTTCTGTCCTGCCATTCCATCGTCTCCTTTCCACTTTCAGCTGAGGCATCCCTCCTGCCATCTTCCCTTTCTTTACCATCTGGGCTCAACTCTGTTGTGTAATATTTGTTCACTGGCTGACTTACTCCCTTATTTCCCCTCACCTCCCCTCCGCTCACACTGTCTCTCTCAGGGAGATCAGCCCTGCACTGGGCATGCTCAGTAAACCACCTCTCCCTAGCCAGGACCCTTATTCGCTATGGGGCAGCTGTGGACCTACAAGACAACAAGGTAACTGCTTGTTTAGTCCTTACGAAAATTTTCTACTTTATATAACAACAGAAAGTAGTGATATTAAAGCAAAACCCTCAGTAGTTTGCTGTATTTGTGATTCATGTATCGATTAGGGAGAAACAGCGCTCTTCCTCTCTGCTCTCCATGGTTGCTATGACACTGCCAGGCTCCTCCTCCTTCACGGTGCCAACCTTGACCTGCATGACCGGAGAGGTCGCCGTCCCATCGATGTGGCCAGAGAGGCCATGCACCACCAGGTCCTGGAACTCCTTCTGGCTCATCAGATTCAGAGTGGGCCCGTACCTGTAGACCCAGCCAGTGACATGACGTGGGAGGAGCGTGCTCTAATGTACTCCTCATGGGTCGGATCACAAGGACTGCCTGGAAGGAGTGCCTCCTTCTCTGGAATTATAGGTCATCGCGATATGTCCTCCCCACCACAAAAGTAAGCTTTCAGAACCATCATTTATGTGTCAGACTGATTTACCCATTTCTTGACTGCATCATTTTAGTGAACTGAGGAGAAAATATGTTTTTAAATCTCTTTTTCAGTGATGCATTCAGTAATTCATGTAACTAAGACCAGAAGCTTAATAATATATATATATATATATATATATATAACCCAAAATTTCTTTGAGCACTCTCTAAAACTTGACCTGAGCTTTCCACTACAATACTAATTTCTCAGCATCTACAGTAGAAACCATATTTTACAAATTCTGTGTTGCAGTGTGAGGGACCGAGCAGACAGACCAGAGAGGTGCAGGGGATTAGAAATAATAACTCTCAATTTTATTTACAAATTATGGAAAATAAAGCATTTTTCCCACTAATAACTTATGGGCCCTAAATATAGCACTATGTAACATTCTGACCTTAAAGCATATGTTTCTGACTCATTCTAATAGCACATTAACATTTATTATGCACATTTCTGTAACTTTTTTTTTTGTTTTTGTAATACTGTGCCACTTTTTGTGGCATTATGTCATGTTTTGAATACAAACCATGGTAAATTCACCAAAGAAACACAACGGGACATTATCAGAGGAAGCATGAAAAAGAGAGAAAGTAACAAAGCAAGAAATAAGTCAACAGTCAACATCAGACTGATTTTTACTGGCTGGAGACAGCTCAGAGTAGCAGTAGGATGCAAGATGGATGCTGGATTAGCAATCGTTAGGGGCTACTGAGAAAATCTGCCAAAGTTCAGTAGTGTGGCTACAAAAGAGGTCAACAGAACAAACTACAACATAGTCATCAACACGGGAAACTCAAACACTAACTGACCTGTGACCTGACTCATCTGTCAACTTATACACAAAATAAAATTTAAAAATGGCTCAAATTCAATGAACAGTAAATTGATTAGTACATGACTCATTCCTCAGTACTCATAGATTTCAGTGGAGCTCTGGAAGAGTTTTTCCTAATTTAGCTCAAAAAGATTCAAAGCCTCAAGGCTTCTGTATAATAAAGAACAGCGACATCTGTTGGCCAACTAAAGCCATAGTAAACTCTCAAGAGCACAAGATACTCGCCATGTCAGTGATAAAACTTCAGGAAAAAAAAGGCTATGCTAGTTTTAATATGCCGAGTCACTTATACAAATTAATGATTACATTATTACAACAGTTCCTTGTTAAAATGAGAGATAATATGTTTAAAAAACAAAACCTAATAGATCACATTTACTCACTATTTCAAGAGTAAACAAATAATAGATATAAATGACAGGAAATACAGGATAGAATGTTAGCTCAAGTTCATTTAAAAAGATTTATCCAAAAACTGGATGAAGAGTATATGTGTTGTCTGAACAGCAAGAACAGAGATCCTTCCTGCTGCAACTTTGCAATGGATTTAAATTAATGCAGAACCATCTTGTATTTTTTTAACGTATTTATCCAATGTTTTTAAAGAAAACCAGCATTCAGGCTTCAGTCTGTTCCTCTTCTGGATGTCTCCCATGTTTAAAGCTGACAAAAAAAAAATAAAAATAAAAAACACATTGAAACGCTCTCTCTGAGAAAGCTCTGAAACACTTGAATTGAAACACATTGATTTGAATCAATGAAACACAAAGTGTAGCAGTGATGATGTTCAAAGCTCCGAAGCTTCGACCTATGAACTTTGAATTGCGGCATAAACATGAAAAAAATGGATGCCTCTAAAATGGTGTCAGTGTAGACTATGTTTTTATTCTCTCAGAATAAGATGTTTATATCAATAGATGGGTTCACATACATAGCAGCTGCTATATTTATACCACCATTTTTACTATAGTGTCTCTGAATGAACAAAAAATGGTGCATTCCAGTTATCTCATGATTCCCAACACCCGAGAGTGAGTATCGTCAGGTGATCGCGTAAACTTGGAAAAATTGGATGCATCCAAAACGGCCAGTTGTGAGCATCCACAATTCTGCCACATAAAACTAGAAAATCACAAGCCGATTGTAAAGCGTGCGTCATGAGAACAGCAGCCAAATTCCCACCGTAATAACATATTTATCAAAAACAACTACTCTGTGCCTTGTACACTAGAAACTTGGTAGATATTTAAACAAAGACAACAATGGACTACAGGTGGAACTATGTGCAGCCATCTTGAAATCTGGAATGTCAGGGTTGGCTGCAAGTTACAAGTTCTCCATTTGGAAAAACAAGGTCACTTCACCATTTCTGGCAAAAAGTCCTTTGAAAAACAACCTCCCAAAAACAACTGGAATGCGCTATTACTGTTGGTGAAGTGAGAACCCTCTGAGCTTTAAAGCTGCAGAGCAAGGGATGTTAAAGACGTGTTGGAGCTCTGTTTGGATTAGTAACGCCTCAAAAGGCACATAGAAGAAGAAAGTACATATGTGCATAACTTTGAGATAGTTACCTGTTCTTTAGTCATCACTGCACCTGACACCACTTGGTCCACTTACTGGTGAGAACTTATATATATATATATATATATTAGGAATTTTGGCCACTAATGGCCACCATCCTTTCACAACTGTTCTTGGCATTTATAGTCATATCTGTGCTCACCTTTACCACTAGATATCAGTAATTCTTACATACTGTATCTACAACGTCTAATAACATGACTTCCTCGTTGTCTTGACAGTGATTGGTCGATGGGCCGAGTGCAGTACCCCTCTCCTCAGAACTGGCGACCGCAGCTAAACCAATCAGCAACAGCACTTGTTCCTCCAAGAGTCATGGGCCGTTCCCCCCGTCCAATCAGCACCTTACAGGAGGTGACCTCAGAAGACGAGGACCGCGAAAGGCATCAAGAAGTCCCCAGAGCCACAACGCCTCACTTCCTGTCTCCCCAGCCTGCTCCTCGGCAGCGGTCCTTTTCCTGTACCCAGCATGCCTTGCAGCGCCGCTCCAGTGCCCACCATCCAGAGCCCAATTATCTTATTGTGACAGACAGAACAGCCAACGAGCCCATTGAGAGGGTGGTTGTTTCACCTCCCACAGATGCTGCCACCCAACCAGATCGCCAGCCAGCTGGAAGTGGTGACAACTCCACCAGAGCAGAGCAAGCAGTGGCGAGTTTAGCAAATACAGAGCAGAAATCTAGAGGTGAGAGGTCAAACAACAACACTGACTCCACACAAACAGCTTTGTAAGAAGAAAAGACAGAGACACTTTCGCTGCTTTTCTGTTCAGCCAACAAGATGAGTGAGGAAGAACAGGACTGACAAAGGAACTATGTGAGAAGCACTCTGTCTTAGTTTGGCATCAGGCTTATTTTACCAGGCTAGCTTGGTAGTTCTTTATAATCCAATGTGCATCAGATTGGTGTCACTTGACTGATTTCCCCTTAAAATATTTGTTACAAACCTGTCAAATAAATACAGCAGCAAATACAGAAATCTTCTTTTCCCCTTCTCTTCTTAGTTTTGTTTTGTATGTTTGTTTGTTTGTTTGTTTGTTTTTTAACTCATGGAGGATGGTATTGTTTTAAACATTCTGTGAAATGGCAAATAATAAAGGGGAATATGCTCCAATCCAATGTCTCTTTGTGACAGCTGCAGACTTAGTCAAGGATAAATAAAGAAATAATTAAATGCACAGATGTACAGAAATGTCAGAATCCTACTGATGTATGTCAACAACTTTTCATACGTCTTTTTTATCCATTTATGCTATAATTTAGTGTTTACATAGATATATTAATATATATATATATATATATTGTGTGTACAGATACGTCATTGTGACGTGTCTTAAAGGTGCACTATGTAACTTTCTGACCTTAAAACTCATTTCTGGCTAGACCCTGGTTGCCTGTATATAAGGATTTATAATTTTGACATTTTTTGTGGGGGTATGTTTTCTTGTTGCACTGTAAATTTTGTGTTTCTGTGGTTACTTCTGGAATTAAAAACAAGGAAAACTGTTGCATGAATTCCTACTACAAGACATCTTAGTGTGCAGCTTCCAAGTTTTCTTGCAGTCAGTCAGCAGCTGTGTACATACTCGGGCCTACTTACTTCAAAGTGTAGGTTCATCAGCTACATAGTGGCGTCAAGCACTGTCTCATTTGGAAGGTGCCTCTGAATCCACCCTACAAACCTGCACTTCATTTGGCCTGTAGCAAATGTTGCCAGTGGTGCATCCTTCACAGTCTCTTTTTTCCCAGAATTCATTGTGCACAAAATGACTTTGAGAAACAAAGCTCCAAAAAGTGTTTTTCATTTACCTCACTTTAATAGAAATGTGACAAAACCAAATACATTAAAAACATGTTTCTTAAACAGTGACATTAAAATTCTGTAATATTTGACATTTGCGGATTTTTAAGAGGTTATTGAAGAGTCTGCCTGCTGGAAAACAACAGAGCCTCTGATAATTTAGTTTGTTTTGTTTTTGTTTTTTAATTACAATATTGCTCAGTCGGTGTTAACATTCATTAAAGTGCCCTATGACATGCAAACTTAGTAATTTCAGAGGTTTAAGTGATTTAACGTCCTGCATGGCTGCTATGAGAAATTTCTAGCCTACTTCATGAACAGTAAGCGGCTTCGGAGTGTACAGACTACGTAGGCCACGCCATAGTTAGTCTGTGCACTCCAAAATGTGCAGACCCTGAATTAGGACAAAGCTTGTGTTGGGTCAAAACAGGCTTTGAATAATCTAACTTTATTGACACCTACATGACAAATGCTCTCTAACACAGCTCCCAGCAGAGTTCCTGACCTGCATTTTGTTTTTCTCTATTCCAGTAAATCAATGTCAGGTGAGAACTGGGAAGCCAACAGAAAGTTTAACTACTGATAATAATAAAAAAAAAGAAAGAAAGACAAAAAAAAGAGTTTTTTCTGCTAAAAAATAATTCCAAAGTTTTTAAAGTAAACTGTAACAGGATGAATGTTTCACTGTCAGTATATTGTATTTTTGCAAGTGTCAAATACGTCTATTATGTCATAATGTCTTTATGGCAAAGTAAACCTGATTGTAACAATCCTTTCTATTCCTTACAATAGTTTAAATCTGCAGTCGAATAAAAATTAAGTGTTTTATTTCCTGTTTTCATACAATGTATTTAAAACATGCTGACATGTTCTCAAACTTTTCCTTAATATGTGCAAAAATATTCAAATTCAAATTCATTCACTTTATTTTTTTTCTAAATTATGTAAGTGATTACAGAAAGACAGACATTATCATCTGGTTGTATTGGTGTATTTATGTTTATTCTTTCTGTTTCTCTCTCTCTCTCTCTCTCTCTCTCTCTCTCTTAACTCTTTTAGGACTATACTCTCGCATTTATCCCTTTAAATAGGTTTGATGTCTGCATTAAAAATAGCGCTTTCTGGGGTTGTCAAAAACTGAGGTGAACAAAAGTAACAAGTTAGGACAAAAAATGCAACTTCATGACGTAGCCACTGCTTTTAGCTGGCTGCTTCATCTAGATTTTATTTTCTTGTTTATTAAAGAAAAACTTGTTTATTGTAATAAAAGGTTTCGCGGGGTCTTTCTCGTGGGAAAGAAGGAAATTGCACCTCGTTTACAACTTTACAAGCTGTGAAACCTGATACGTCCCTGAAGAAGAGAAATGTGTGACACAGTGGAGACTTTTACCACATTCCCACGCGTATTCCCCGTTTATTGAAATGTAAAGGTGTTTCAGACTGAAGGAACATGTTTCATTGATGCTCGCAAGTTAGGAAGAACTTGGGGAACACAGGGATTGCACGTACATGCAGACTATATGATTAATCAGCTATAAAATTGAGGTACAGGCAACATAACCATGAGGTACTGGATGTTTTGGGTTTCTTTTTAGAAGGCAAGTTTGCGCCATTGTGTGAAACGTCCCCACGTGGTGCAGTTTGTCTTCATGTGCAAATCGCTTTCACGCATGTACTATAGGACACGTGCCAACAATCAGTTTAGTTTATTTTCACGTTGTTTATTTAAAATGATAAAATAAGTAAAGGCGCAAAATATTAAATGGCGCAGTTCAGAAACGGGCATAACAGCTGAGTGTTTACATTGTTGACTAGTTTGCCAGCGTTACTATTTGTTAATAAAGGTGCATTTGAATTTTTAATTAATGCGTTTTCCTCTTTAAAAATTCTGTGTGAGCTGAGGATCATTCTACCAAACGCACATTATCTCACCAGATCTGTGTATCAGCATCCGAAGAAAGAACCAGGTGGACTTCCTCGTGACCTTGAATCGTCTTGCCTCCTTCTTCAGGTTTATGAATAAACAGATCTTCCTATCCGCCCTGCACTGAGGCATCTTCTATTACAAAAACAAGAGTTAATAAAAGTTTTATGCATACTAAGCATAAATCTTTGAAGCTACACCTTGGCCTGTAAGACCTCTGAGGCTGCAGGCTGCAGTTAATTCTCTTCTCGGTCTTTCTGCCTTTTGTTTGAAATGTGGTAACTAAAATTATGGTAATGTTCAAATCTTATAATGATACATAAATGAATTGCTGGATCCCTCATTGATTTATAAATGATATTTAACATATTGAAAACACACTGAAATGGAATCTGAAGAACAATGCATACCAATGTACCAATAGCACCCCCTTACTATGGGCGCGTGCAGATACAGACTTGTGAGCAGCACGCGTCTGAGAAAGGTGTTACAGCTCGTGCGAAGCAAATTTACACATGTGACAAAACATCCGCCAGAACAGCATGAGGCTCGGGCGCATGACAAAGACCCTTAACGCTATTGTTATGGATAGAAAAGTAGTGCGCTCCCAGGCACGCGGCGGTCTTGCTCCAACCTAGTGCTGCAAGATCTAACTAAATAACTAAAATAATTAATTAACAAAAAGTTTGGCTTGAGCATACAGTTGATGATGTAGTCCTTGTAAAGCAGTAGCTGGTCCTTTCCCTAAATCATTTGTTATGATTGTGAAGCAAAATCCATTTGAAACCGTTTGACTTCACCCGTCGTGGTTCATACTCAAGATCTTGAGACGTCAAAGCGCACCGTCGTCGACCAGCAGCTCAGCTTTGAAGATCATTTAAAATCAAACAGCCAGACATTTGTGCCCGTGGGAACCTGATATTCGCCTCCCTTCTTAAACACTCCGAGTTACAACGTATTGATTATTACAGGTAATAAAAGTGAGATCTGACCTCTTCTCGATTTTCCCGTGAGAGTCGTGCACGTGATCCTGAAGATCCAACGGTGAATGTGTATTCCAAACCTAATATATTATTAAACCACACTCAGACTTTAAGAGCTTGAATTTTCATCCATCACTATAATCAAGTCTGAAATATATATTGATGCATATCTTAAAGTATTTAAATTAAAGTTCTTGGCAATGTGAAGAGACAAAGCGACGCGCGTAAAATCTCTTTTACGCGCGGCAATGCAAATGAATTGATTCAATCACTACATTTAAACCACAAACATTTTGGGACTTTTGTCACAACAATTAAGGTGAATCTGTTTGGTGTGTGGGAACGGGGTCATCGCTCCTCCAAACACACTTTGGAAAGTAGGCATCAAATTTAACAGGTAATAAAGTGAGCATCCACTTTTCCGATCCACATTCCCATGACGGGAGAGGGCCAGAGGGCGCGTTCCCACTGCCACACTCAAACCCAGCATTTGCCTGCGTGTTGCTGTGTGTCAGATCGTTTACTCATTGTCACTATATGGGAAAGAAAACAATTTGCCTACGCACCCTGATTATTGAAACGCTGCTGATTGTAAAGCTTTTTTCATTTCCACAATGACAAAAGCTCATACAGTCACCAATCAATCAAGCTCTCTGATCTCCTCTGCAGACAAAATGTTCAGCTGTAGCACAGATGTCTCATGAAGTCCAAAAATGTGCGAGAATGAAGTCTTTATAACAAATAAGCAGCGGTTAATAAATATACTTCACTGAGAGATAACCTCTGCTCTGTTGTTTTGTTTAATGATTTTGTGAAATTTTATTTCAGATTATCCAAGTCACGCAGAGGCAACAGGTGTCTGTGCGTAAAAGAAAACCTAACGTATGTCTGAACCATTTTGTCGGGAAGTTAGCCGAGACGTTCCCACGAGTAATTCGTGGTGCGTAATTAGCATTTGAACTCTCACCATTACGCTAAAAGTGTGAGCGAGGTGGTAAGATACTTCCACACACACTTCTTTTAATGATGCACCAACTCTAACAGATAATAAAAGCGCTTCTGTCCCGTTTTCCCACGAGAATGAAGTAGGAAACAGTCTCCCATGAGAATGCTCCAGATGGAATGAGAAACGTTTTTAAAAGACTTTGTAGGATTATCAATATTTGTTGGAGTATTAGAGCGTTACCTTTCAGTTTGGGCTTTGTAATTCATCTCGATCTGAATCAAGAAACAAACTGTTATATAAATAGATGCGACTCGTGTTTCCTCTTCAAAACTAATAGCAGCAGATCATTTAACTTAAAGTTTGTACAATCCTTGTATTTGGGGGATTCGCGTGAATCGATTTAGATTTTGATCTTTTGTTTTAAACCAGCCTACCATTTTCAGGATTAAAATTAATGATCAAATAACTTAATTGGAGGAGAAATCACTCTTGTGTTTGTGATCGAACTTCAAAGGCCAACGCATGGTGTCAAGACACGTTTTTGCTTCCTGAGAACTGACACCAGCCACGCGCAGAAAACAAATGGCACCTGGGCAGCTGGGAGCGACACAGATGCAAGATAAATGTTCATTACCACGAAAACAAACCTAGATGTGTGTTGGGAAAGCTTTCACATCAGTCAGCATCATCTTTTCAAAATGCTCTCTTTCAGCTTAAGAAAACCAAAGAAGAGAAAGTAAAATATTTTGCCTCTTTAAATTAGAGAAATATAACCCAATTTAAACAACAAATAATATGACAGTTATTACAGAAACTACGTAGAAGCCGTGTGTGGAGAAAAAAGCTTTTAAACAGGATGCCACGTTTTTCTTGTTATCAGTCTCACATCACTGTGGAGCAAGTTTGGTCCACTCTTCTTTAAAACGTTGCTTCAGTTTTTGTTTGTTTTTTTTTTCTTTTGTTTTAGGTTTAGGTTTTCAGTATTCAACACAGCTCTCTTAGGTTCAGCCACAGTATTTCAACTGGGCTGAGGTCTGGATATTCACTGGATCAACACTTTGATTCTTTTCTTTTTCACTTTTCTCTGTTGTAGATCTGAGGTTGTGTTTGGGATCTTTGTCTTGTTGCAAGAACCAATTTCAGCCAACATTTAGCCGTCAGACTCATTTCACATTACGTTTACTAAAATATGTTGGTATCCAGAGGAGTTCATGGTCCATTCAATGATGTTCAGGTCCTGTGGTGGCTAAATAAACGCAGACCACCAGCCCTCCACCACCATACTTTCTAGTTGGAGGTGTTTGTATTGCGCTTGTGGTTTTCCAAACGTGTTGGTGTGCATCACAATCAAACATTTCCACTTAGACCAAACTGACTTTCCAAACAAGTCATGCATGTTCAGTCTTTTTTAATTTTACTGCTAAATTAGGCTTGAATTTTTTTATCTGATGTTCTTATCATTTTTCTTTTTCTTTTGTTTTTAATTTTAAAAGATGCTTCTTATTTTCTGATGTTTCAATGTTTCTGCAAAGCACCTTGAATCGCCTTGTCATTGAATTGTGCTGAACAAGTAAAGTTGCCTTGCCTATCATGAACTTTAACATGTAACACGGTAACTGAGGCCAGGTCTGAGATGGAGCTCTTGGGTTTTTTGCAGTTTCTCTGAGTATTGCTCAGTCCAACCTTGGGCCAAACTTTCTGGGAAAGATTGAAAGCTTTCTTAAATGTTGTCTACTTGTGAATCTTTCTCTCCATAGAAGGATGGACTGTAATTGTTTAGGAGAATGCCTTATAACCCTTCTCAGATGGATTAGCAGCAACAGTTGCTTCTCTAAGATCTTTCTGTTTTTCTGAATACTGCAGAGCAGCAAAATGACAAAACTCTCTTCTTATCTGTGGGTGTATTTATCTCATTTTTTAAGCCCTGATATGGATTTTTTTTTAATTATTATTATTTCAATTTTCATACAAAAACCTTTGAATTGAGAGATTGTGTACTAACTTTTTCTCAGGACTGAACAGTAAGGTGTTAATCTTTAAAAAAAATCTATGCAAACCTTTTCTGATATTTCACATAAACTCTGGGAAATAAATACCCATTCACAAATAACAGAGAGAGAAAAATAATATTAAAGACTAGAAAAACGAGTTCACGAACAAATCCATTCTTTTGAACGACTCTTTTCAAAGAACAATAAGAACCGAATCAAAGTTGTGAGTTGTTTATTTGTGAGCCATCTTTTTTTATTTACAAATTATCCACATTCAGACACACATGGGAGTCTGATGTCCAACACTTCCATTCATATGAATGCATCTATGGGCAGAAAGTATTGTTGGAAACAAACACTGTGAGTTCCCCATCAAAGCTTTTGCTGAAATTTGTACTGATGATTCTATTTTATTTCTAGTTACATATTTTTCCTTTATTTATGTCTTTTCTTTGTATTTTTTAAAATCTTGTATAATAGATTTTATATAAGCACATTTTTATTTTTTCTTATACATTTTGTTTTTTGCTTTATTAAAATGTTCTTGTGTGGAAAATTTTGGAGTAAAGTTGTTTCGCGTGGAAGCTAATTGTAGCCTGCTTAGTTTTTGTTGTGCTAAAACATTATTTGGTGAGGGAAAATCCAAAATGGTGATCTTACAGTCAAAGCATGGGGATATGGAGCCACCTTATGGAACAGTTGCATTGAAAACACAACCCAAATGAAATTATGTACAATATTTCAGAACAATTCCCACCAACAGAGCATATATTGGTGTGGTGTGTAAGTCTGAATTCTTCTGATCCAAGTCTTGCCTTATAATTACTACAGGTGATTATTTCCTTGATAAAATGAGATACCACTGACTGAATTAAAAATAAATAAGCAAAATAGAAACGAGCCAGTTTTTTGAATGACTCTTTAAAAGGAATGGCTCCCTTAAAGAGACATATATCCCATCTCTATGAGAGACTAATATGAAGAATTGTTTGTTTACAAAAAAATAGATGAAGTGATCGTAATTTAATTCAAATAGATGTCCTAATTGAATTATTTCAATAAGATAATTAATTTTTTTCAGTGTTAAATTATCCTTTTCTGTAGTTTTAATCCTGTTTTAGTAAATAAACTGCAAGACAGGCTTTTTTTTTCTCTTTTAAGAAAGAAGTGTTACTGATCTCTTTGAGTTTCCTATCAAACTTCACACATGAAGGATGCAGCTCAGCATGAGATCCTGCTTCAGTCCTCAGACTAAGGAGACCTGTCACTGCAGGCAGAAGGCCTCTGGGTTAGAGCTGGTTTAAAGGGGTAAAAAAAGAGGACTTTATCTTGACAGTTTTATGGCTTTCTTTATTAAAAAAAAAAAAAAACATAATAAAAGAAGAGAAAAAGATTACTGCTCACCATAGGGAGACAACCAGAATAAATTAGTGTGCAAAACAGACAAGATACATGAATATCTTTGAGGAGGATACAAGTTATATTGTACACAGAGCCACAGATGTTCCTTATGCCAGCAGGAATGGCACAAAGGATGAGGGGCTCTCCCAAACTCAAACCTGGAAATGTGATGAATGGACACAAATCATGATCCACTTCAGTATCACACGCTTGAATCATAGTAGCAGATTTATCAGCCGGTTTTAGCTGCAAATGAAGGAGGATAGGATCTCTTCCGCTCCCTGATACTCACCTCTTGCCTCGCCTCTTCAGCACGGCAATGATCCGGCTCATGTGTTCCCCATCTTGGAGAGTCCCTGCATGCCTGCCAGCAGATTAAATGGCTGCCCCACTGATTGAGCTCATACAAAAGCGTTAAGCAAGAGCAAGTCAACCCTATGGAATTTTTACAATATTTACAGGCTTTGAAGTTAGGAGCTTTCATAAAATTATAATGTAAATATTGTCTTTTTCATGGACAACACATAAATGGCACTAGTAAATGTTGATTAGTTGTTAGTAATTGATAGTTCTGAGGCATTTGCTTGATGATCAAGGCCAAGGTCTCCACAAAGTCTGGCTGAGCGGGCAGCTCTGGGACGAGCTCTCTTTGGTTGCAGATCTCTCTGCCCTCATCTCCAGCCGACTTTGTCTCTGAGGCTGTTGGGGAGCTCTGGGAAAGCTTTGCTGAACTGGGAAAAGGTGAGGCTGCTGAAAACTGCTGACCCCGAAGGCGCGTGTGTGAAGTCTGTACTTGGACTTCTGCCTCAGCATATGGAGGATGGACTTTGTGTGTGGCAGGGAGCTGGAGGTTCTGCTTGGGGCGCCAGAAGAATCTGTGTCTGAACGTGCAAAACGAGCAGCGAAGGTTGCATCCAGCGCCGGCCCAAGCCAGAGCCCTTTCCCCTCCGGACCCAGGAACTGAGAGGCTCTCTGCAGACAGGTGGAGAAGCCATCTTGGAAGGGGTGATTCTGGCCTCCAGCTTTTTCTTGGTGTTCTTTGGCGGTTTTCTGGAGGAAGAGGACTGTGTGCTCCAGGATCTCAGCTTTCTCCACTCTGTGTTTAGTCCCCCCCTGTATAGTAGCAGCAGTGTGTGTTAATGGGATTTATTGCACAGCCTTGACCCTCAGGCCTGAATGGATACCCTGACAGGCATCCCAAAAGTTTCTTTTTTATATACTTTGAACAAGAGATGGTTTGTACTGCATGAAAAAAGATAACATCATAGAAATGCTAAATATGTCTTCATTTCATTAAAAACTTTAACTCTACCTGTTGAGGCTCCTGCAGCAACATGGTCCTCAGATGTTCAAGACTGCGATTCATTCTCTCTCTTCGACGTTTCTCTACTTGAGATTTTACCAACTACAGACGATAAAAACAATAGGAAAGACCCAGATTAAGGGAACTGGTTGCTATGATGTGGTTTTAAAAGAAGTAGAAAATAAGAAAAGTATAAGGTAAGTATTAAATTTATTTTGGAATCTGGTTATGTAAAAGCAGGAATTTATGCAATCTATGGAATAGTTGGTGTTACCTTTCTGTTGTTTGTCGCATCATCCGCTTCCTGTAGCAGCTTCATTATGACAGACTTTGCAAAAATACCCAAATCCAGCGGTCACAGTTTCCTTCCCAGTCTGCAACTGTTCAGGTACTGAGGCGCTTGGCTCTGACTGCTCTTTTTACCACCTCCCGGTTCCCTCGGACTCCGCCCACTACACCAGCAGATTTTACCACCCGGACCCACACAAACAGCCACGGTCCAAGTCCTAAAGTCCCCAGCATGCGCGTCTCCCACTGACCGTTGGAACTAAGAGGAGTTTAATAGAATCTATCTATTAAATTGCACGTTTTAGTCGATTTAATCATAATCTGTTACAACAGCTTGGTATAAATCTGTGCGTAAAAAGTAATGCGCAGTGAATCAGGAAATTTCACATTAGAATTTGAGATTTGTAAAGACTTTTTTTTTCTTTTGAGGTGGATATTAACTTTTTATACCTGCGCTACAAGATCGGATTAAATGAGAAAAAATTCCTGAGCCATATCTGTTTGGATCAAGAAATTAGTGCACAAGCATGTGTTACCAGTAATATAGGACGAATGTAAGACATTTAAAATAATCTATAATAGCCTATATTAAACGAAGAAAAATACAGAGGTCTTTGTTTCTTTTACCATTTGTCATTTTGTTGCCATTCTCGAAACCGGTTAGAAATAAAATAAAATAAAATAAAATATTTATTTATATGAGCTGTACCTCTGACAGCCTAAGAACTTTTTGTGCGCGATTTATGATCGTGATTAAATAATTTATTTTATATCTACCTTTTTGCTGATTTCTTAATGCCTCCAAAACCAGCAGCAAATTAATAAATGCAAGTCTTAATGATGTAACCAGAGCTGTGCTTTTTATTTGCTTAGTCTTTTGTTTTCTATGCTCTTCGTTTCTTTCCAATGAATATCGCCTGCGCGCACCAGCAGGACGAATGCCGAAGCGTGATGATTCACACCTTTGCAATTCCAAAAAGCGATATGTTTTATGTTGTTACCATCTTGCGTTCACACCCAAGCGTCACATTATGCAACGCGTGCCATTTGGGTCGCTGTCTCGTGCCGGGGCGCCGCATTTGTCCGACTTTTGTCTTTGAAAAAGTCTTTGATGCTGCAGATCACCGTGGGAAAGCCGAGAGGCGGCGATTACGCACACGTGATGGCATTTTTATTCAACGAATCTCTGCTTCACAAACTGGAGACCTCAGAGCCTCGAGACCCCTTTTAGATGCAGATTTTTTAACATTATAATAGACTAACAATCCTGCATTGACGTCCACACTCCACATGGTTTCAGCCCGAGTCGTTCATGTAAAAAACTTCTGGTTCTCTTAGATTAAAAGAAGAGTTAAAGAAACATCTTTAACTCTTAACACAAGTTATGTTGGCTATAAAATATAGAAGACCTTATGTTTAATTTAAGTTATGGAAATTGAATTAGGCAACTTATAAAACCACTGACCTTTCTATGAGCTTGTAGAGTTACAATATGTACCAATCCATTAATAATAATGTGTACACAGAAGTGAACTCCTCTTAAATATTTTTAGATAATCTATTGATCACTTTTGTCATTTGTTATAATTTTGTTGTCAAACCAAGAATCCAAAGGTCATAAAATTGATTAAATAATATTAATTTTTTTTTTTTTTTTTTTTTTTTTTGCCCTGTCCTGTCCAGCATCCTAACATACAGAACGGTGGTCTGTGTGCCATATTTTGCTTGACAGATTTGTCTACCAGGGGAGACATATTATTTACATGGCTGCCACTATCAAGGCTGCCTAAAACACATCACAAAAAACAAGATAAACCACCACAGTACTACATGATACATAAAGAAAATAGGATAATGATGATATGGAAAAAGTACAACAGTATATTAAAATAATCTAAAGCAGGGGTGTCAAACTCCGGTCCTCGAGCGCTGGTATCCTGCAGGTTTTCATTGCTTCCCTGATCTAACACACCTGACTGAAATTTATGGGCAAGAAGCTGTTGGATCCATTTGATTTTATTCAGGTGTGTTGGAGCAAGGAAATAATTAAAACCTGCAGGATAGCGGCCCTTGAGGACCGGAATTTGAAATCCCTGATCTCAAGGAAAGACAATAAGTCTTAAGTCTGAGATATATCTCTGAGATGTACAAAGTGTCTGCTGGCCCCAGAAATCTGGTTGTTTGAGTTTTCAGTCATATGTCCCAGCTTTTCCAAGGATTACACCAAGAACCACACTGCACCAGCATGCCATGTTGTTGAACCAGCTCTTTTATAAAGTCCATCATCCTGGGCTGCCACTTATCGCAGGTCTTGATGAAGTCATGATATGATTCTTTCTTGAACAAAAGCACCATCCGGAAGTTTGGATCCTGATGGAAATAGCTTAGATTAATATCTATTGACAGGATGAGGAAAAAGGTTTGTGTTATCCCCAGTATTTATGGCCATGACAGTTTGGTTTCTGATGGAAAAACTCTTGAACACAGCAGATCATGCCTTCACTATTCCACATATCTGACTGTAGTTTTTAATTCATGGCATAAAAACATGAGGAGAACTTAATTGATTTCACTCAGTTGGTTAATGTGATCAACCATTGTTTGTATGTCACATTCAAATAAACCCACATTAAGGTCGACTCCAGACAAACATCACTGATGCAGCAATGAAAGACACAAACACACTATTATTCTAGTGTTGCTTTAAAAATGTGTGTATAAAGAATAAAATGTGTTGCTGACTAAATATGAGTTTAGCTTTTCTTCATCTCCTCACAAATGGTCTTGGTGATGTGCATGTATCTATCCAGCTGGGACGCCAACCACTCCATATTGTGAAGTTTGTGAAGAAAGTAAACTTGTGGATCACTTTTAGGCTATGTCCACTTAGGTGTGAAAACAGTGGCGAAAATTAGAGTTTGGCTTCAACAGCCGCAATAAACCACTGTAGTACATACTGCAAGTCTGTGGGGGAGTGTTAAAGAGTAACACTCCAAAGCTAGACCAAAACAGCGCGTACGCATATAAAGGCTCCCTGCCTGTTGCAGGAAGTACACATTGGAAGCAGAGAAGAGACGATAGCTGAGGACATGTATTCTCTTATAAGGAAGCTCAGTTTGTTCAGCCTCGCAGTTCACTGCAAGGCAAAAGAGAAGCATTTGTTTGGACTAATGAAGAAGTTGAGCTTCTTCTTTATGTAACGCACTACAAAGCAAAAAAAAAAAAAAAAAAAAACTTGAGAAAGGATGGATTGGGAATCAGCACGTGTTCGTCACACTGACGTCATATGCGGTTACGCTGTCCTCACAGTACCCCAGACGGCAGAGGACTCAAAATTATCCACTTTGGTACCTGGCTTCAGACATGGTCAGTGGAGGCTAATCCCTGGCTTCGTGCGGATAAAAGGGTGGTTTCCTAAAGTACTTTTGCAGTTTTACTGTAATCCAGGGTCTTGGGGATGGCCCCTTAAACTCCGGGAGAATAGGACATATTAGTGATGCAACCTGAACGTGACAGAGTTTGATCTTTTCATGCAGATGTAACACCTACTTCTCAGCAAACACATGCAGTGAGGTGGAGGTCAGCTTCTCCATGGCACCCAGGAAGACGTGGAGCTTCTCCAGACCTTCCAGAGTGTCATTCAACACTTTAACCAGCTCCTTCTCCAGTTCTGCACGTTTGCTGTCTGCAGACATCTGAGCGAATTTGCTCTTCATAAATTCCAAGAAGGCTAACCTTTATTCTTTGACTGTTTAATATGGCTGAAATCTAGCTCCATTTAGTCAGCTCTATCTTTTACTTCAGAAATAAAATCATCAGCTCCAGTCTTTAACTCAACATATTGTTGATTTTAACAGATATGAACCTCTGCTTTTACCTGAGGAAACACTGGAGAGATTTGTCCTGGTTGGTTGTTAATGACCTCAGGTGTAACTTTGACACACGGAAGCGTTCAGTTCTGGTTCTACTGGATCTAATGCACATGTGATGCTGATCCTTAATAAAATATAGCACTGAAGGCTGTAAATTAGAATTGTCTCTTTGGTTACTTGACAAAAATATATATATATCAAGATATATATCGTATATCGTGATTCAGGTAAAAAATATTGAGATATAAGATTTGGTTCATATCGCCCATTTTTTGTTAAAATATTGTAGATTTTCGTAGGCCATATGGTAGATTTGTAGATTTCGTAGGCCGGTTTTTCATTCACCTTTTTGGTTATTCTTGGATTTGCTTTTACTGGCTTGTTTTGGGTTGAATTTAGACTATAGCTGTTATATTGTGTTTTTGGTTTAAGCAACTTTGCTAACCCGACACGTAAGGTTCACCACCTTGGTTTTTTGTATGGTTCCTTATTTCTGCTTGCCACAATAAAAATCTGATAACTCCCCTTTTCACATCCATCCACAGCTAATCACTGAAACTGAAGACCATGTGGTTCATGATGTTAATCTTTGCAAATACTGATGTTACAATGTTAAAGTGGTGCTGAAAGGTTCGGTATATATGATTGTTATGCAATCATTGTCAGACAAATCCTAGTCAGGCAGTTCCCAGTAAGGCAGTTCCCAGTCAGGCAGTTCCCAGTAAGGCAGTTCCCAGTCAGACAGTTCCCAGTCAGACAGTTCCCAGTAAGGCAGTTCCCAGTCAGACAGTTCCCAGTCAGACAGTTCCCAGTAAGGCAGTTCCCAGTCAGACAGTTCCCAGTCAGACAGTTCCCAGTAAGGCAGTTCCCAGTCAGGCAGTTCCCAGTCAGACAGTTCCCAGTAAGGCAGTTCCCAGTCAGACAGTTCCCAGTCAGACAGTTCCAGGTAAGGCAGTTCCCAGTCAGGCAGTTCCCAGTAAGGCAGTTCCCAGTCAGATAGTTCCCAGTCAGGCAGTTCCCAGTAAGGCAGTTCCCAGTCAGACAGTTCCCAGTTAGGCAGTTCCCAGTCAGACAGTTCCCAGTCAGGCAGTTCCCAGTAAGGCAGTTCCCAGTCAGGCAGTTCCCAGTAAGGCAGTTCCCAGTCAGACAGTTCCCAGTAAGGCAGTTCCCAGTCAGACAGTTCCCAGTTAGGCAGTTCCCAGTCAGGCAGTTCCCAGTAAGGCAGTTCCCAGTCAGGCAGTTCCCAGTAAGGCAGTTCCCAGTCAGACAGTTCCCAGTCAGGCAGTTCCCAGTAAGGCAGTTCCCAGTCAGACAGTTCCCAGTCAGGCAGTTCCCAGTAAGGCAATTCCCAGTCAGACAGGTGGTTTCATACAAAACATGACTCAGTGACATTCATTAAAGAATAAATTTCAAAGTATATTTTTAACATATTACTGACTCTTGGGAATTTGGATAAAACAGGTTTTAATTTTGAAAGTAAAAAGTTAGTTATTTTAAAAGATCTGAAGTTATGTCATTAAAGACCATTTTTTATTTTTTTAACAAAATAGGCATTTTTCCATTTTTTTTATCAACACAGTCAGACATAATAAAAAGCTAAATATATTTTATTGATTTGGTCTAATATGTATTTAGAGTTTTTATATCATTATTTGGCATTTTTAGTAGAATTGTATGTAAATACCACAAAACATATCTGGCAAAAAAAATAAATAAATAAAATCATGTGAATTTCTCCACCTTTCGTTTAGCTTTATCAGGAAGTGTACATGTTTCTCCTCTACAAAGTCCATGGCTGTGTCAGATACTTTTTATTGACAATTCTTAATAAATTAGGATGTGGTGACGAGTTTAGTAAAATAATACAAATGTTCTACAAGGACATAGTTACATTATATTGTCCACAGGATTGTCAGAGAGGATCAAAATTATGAGGAATTAGACAAGAGGGTGTCCAATATCCCCGAAGCTGTTTATTCTTTGTACTCAGATCCTAGCTTATTCAGTCATCAACCATTCAGAGCTCAGAGGTTTTAACATATTTAACTATGAATACAAAATTAGCCAACATGGTCATTTTTATTAAAAATAAAAACATGATTAGGAAAGCCCTACAAATATTTTCAACCTTTTCACAAACATCTGATCTATCATTAAACTTGAAAAAATGTGAACTCTTACCACTTTATTCCTGTCCAGAGGAAAGCCTTGAAAACATTCTTGGAAAATCCCAAGTTACATGTCTGGGTATCACAATACATGCTGATGGAACCAAAACAAACCAATCTAATATCGATAAGATCACTTAATCATTGGTTAACTAGAGATTTATCTATATTTGGTAGAGTTTTGTTGGCTAAAGCTGAAGGCCTATCAAAATTAATTTATATCCTTGTCAATCATTAAATGTAAATCAGATTCATATAAAAAAGGTTAATACAATCATTTTTTATTTTATTTGGAAAAATATAACACATTAAAAAAAAGAAGAAGCATAAATCACTAAAGATTATCAGATTGGAGGTTTAAAAGCACCAGAAGTTTTTTATCTCACCCAGAGTCGCTGTGGTTCCACATACCAAAATACCTTTTTGGAAAACTTGGTGGTCTAGAGCTTTTGCTGAAATGTGACTTCTTAAATTCAAAATTGCCCCTAAAACTAACAGACTTTCATAAGCAGATGTTACACTACCAGAAAATGTTGTTTTCTCACAATTTCACTCCGCACAACTCCACTCTATGGAATAACAGGGTCATCACCCATAAACAGGAAATCTCTTTTCATTTCATGATGGGCAAACAAAGGTGTTTTCTTCATTTCAGATCTTCTAGGTCTGAATGGAGAATTACGAGAATTCAAAGATTTTGTTGATAAATTTAATCTAGAGTGCTCATTCAAAGAATTCAAAGCCGTGTGCAAAGCAGTTCCACCCTCCCTGTTACATATGATTAAAACAATCCAGTTTTTTTAGAAGGTGACTTCCTGAACTATCAATTGGGGAAATGGAATCAAAGAAAAAACAATGCAATAATAAATGGCATGCTACAATTTCAGAGCCCTTTTTGTGAAGTGGCTACGTTTTGGTATTCCACGATTTAGAGTGAGACTGGGTTGTCCACACATCATTACACCACCAGCAGTCTGAAGCCTTGGACCAGGCAAGTGAAATGGAGACTCTTTGCCCAGACATTTTTCCATCTTGTATTATGTCTTGGTGAGTGTGTGTGAATTGTAGCCTCAGTTTCCTGTTCTTAGCTGTCGTCTTCTGCTGCTGTAGCCCATCTGCTTCAACGCTGGACGTGTTTTGTGTTAGATACCTTGGCTAGATCCAGTGGTTATTTGACTTCCTGTTGCCCTTATCTCCAACCAGTCTGTCCGTTCCTCTGACATCATTTCGCCCAAACAGCTTAATATTTTTCTTCTTTAGACCATTCTCTGTAAAACCTAGAGACGGTTGTGTGAAAATTCCAGTAGGTCCCTTTATTTAAAGCACTTTGGGATTATTTTTTTCTTAAAGCCTCTCCAGATTTCACTTCTATATTTTTATTCATTGGCTGGAATGCTGGGCTTCATTTGGTTACCATTTGTTTTTGTTTTTTTTGGCTTCAGGTGGATTTTCTTTCCTGCTGTGTGACGTAAACACAATGTGGGTCAACACAGCTGCTTGTTAATACAGAGTCTTTATTGTAAAAGAGGTAGAGAGAATACAGGTGTTTCACTGTACAGAAAAAGACAGCACTGTTGATACACTCATTCAAACCATTAATATGGACTCAAGCACACCTCATTCATTTTACAAGGACACACAAGCCCAGTACAAAAAAGAAAAGAAAAAGATAAACACAACACAGAGAAACAAACACACAAAGTCTTTGGATATTTCTCTATTGCCCTCTCACTCACTAATGCATTCTCTCTTTCTGAGCTGTTAAAAAGAAAATAGTTGTTGCCCTAGTAATAAAAGCAATAATATTAATGATATAATGTGCTAAAACAATGATAATGCAGTCCCCAACCCTCCCCTTCCCGAACTACAAATAATTCTCAGTAACAGGTCAAAAGTAGTGGAAAACATGCCCTACAACCCCCGTAATAAAACCACACCTACATGCACACAACACACACAGGGTCCGCATCATTTACCAACAGGGTGACCAGACAGAGAACCGGGTGGGCAGAGTCTTCACTCTATTTAAACTGGGCGATCAGCCGGGGCACCGCTGACCCGCTCAGAGCCGACAGCTTGTTGGGTGAGAACGTCCTTTTTTACCACATGGGTGAACAAAGTCAGTTTGCAGATAAACTTAGAAAATGTTTTGTGGCCTCATTTAAGTTCAGTAGATAATTTCACACTAATATGAACAACTTCCGCGTATTTGATTCTTTTCAGCTTCTCTAGCAAAGTTCTGTTCCAACACAACTAATTATCCTGATATGTTAACAGACCTCCAATGGACGGTGTTACAACTTTGCAGACTACAACCTAAAAGGAATGCGTATAAAATTATGGCTTTATTAACTTTATTTTTATGATGAATTTCGCCCTGAAAGATTGATGCATCCTGTTTGTTTAAAGCCTTTTTCCTCCGGTAAACGCTTTTCTCTCCATTTAAACAGCAAACTCCTCCTCCACCGCTCGTAATCACCTCTCCCTGGGTCATCGCTCGGCTGAAGGTAAACAGGCGGACCCACACATTCACGCTGTGCACTCATCTGTTCATACAAACATAATAATGACCGATGCCGAGCGGTTAGAAACGAAAAAACAAAATGAAAATGTACATTTAAAATAACCAAACCAATCAAATGACATACAAAAAAAAAAACAAACAACTGCAACCAAGTGGGAAGTGTGATATCATTCTTTCTGTCTTGTCTGTCATCAATCTTTCCATCGCTGTCGTTCTGTGCCAGTGGGCGGGGCCATCAGTCAGAGTTTTCCGAAGCGTCGCTGTGGGGCGAAGTGCCAGACAGCGGCGAGTTTCGACCTTGCCAGTTTCCGTTCGCCTGGGAAATCGAAAGGGAAAGAAAGATGAAATGAGCAAAGTAGGTGTCACTCATTTCTGTCGCACTTCCTTGAAAACCCAAAGTTTCTTTTCCCGTCAACTGCACCTTATTTTTAAATCTTAAATTCTATATTTTCCACATCTTCGTTTTATATTTCTTACCTCAAATTGGATATTGTAAATATTATTTTATTTCTGATCTGGATCTTTGTTAAGAGTGTTTTTGTATATATTGTATCTTTTAATCATTTAATATCCTCATTCTTTCATTAATCTATAAAGCTGCTATAGTGTTGGATTTTTCCAGTCTGGGATCAAAATAGTTAATCCGATTATGATTTATGGGGATTTAATTTGTAAAAGATAATCCAGCTCAGGAGCAAAATAACTCCAAACATAACTTTTCTGTTTTACAAGTTTCTACAGGTCTAAGTGGGCTTGTTGCTGTGGAATGAGAATCTGAATGTACGTCACACCGGGTTGCATGCTGAGACGAGAACGCTATCTAACAAGGATGGCTCTCCCTTTGCCTCTGCTTTCTATCACTTATGCATGGATAGTTTTTTTTTTTCTTTAAATTTGGCTAAAAATGGACAAATCTAACCGAGAGAGGAAGAAATAAGAGAGCAGACAAACCATACTGGGAGAAAGAAATGTATATTACCAAAATTTTGAATTTATGATAATTGAACATTTATTTCTGTCATTTTCAACCTAAAAAAAATAAAAAATAAACAAATCTTCCCAATTTCAGTAATAACGTTTTATGAAATTAAATTAAAAATCTGTGATGTTGAAATTGAAAGAGTTTTTGAGATAAAATTTTTAGGGTTTGTGATTGATCATAAATTAACATGGAAAAAACATATTGATTATATTAAAGGAAAGATTTCAAAGTCAGTAGCAACCCTCTATAAATCTAGGGATATATTAAATTATAAGGCCTTGCATATAATATATTGTTCACTTATACTTCCTTATATATCTTATTGT
>JBAFSZ010000007.1:4292894-4318792 GCA_036919955.1 Melanotaenia pygmaea | reverse complement strand
TCACTTATACTTCCTTATATATCTTATTGTGTGGAATTGTGGGGGTCGACTTTTAAAATGACTATAAATTCAATAGTTATACTACAAAAACGAGCTATACGTATTATTAATAGGGCTGGTTACTATGATCACACTAATCCAATGTTTATAAAATCACGTGTTATAAAATTTAAGGATTTGGTATATTATAAAATAATGCAAATCATGTTTAGAGCTAAAACAAAGTCACTCCCTGACGATGTACAAAGGTTTTTTTTTCAATACAGGAGTGCAAATATGATGATTCACATAGAAGTGAAGCCCCAGATAGTCATTGGATGGGTGAATACGTCACTTTAAAACCTCCTTCATCTCCATGGAAACTACCAGGACTTTATGATTCATTTCAAACAAAGGACACATTAGCAGAGGTTTTTAAAAGTGGAAAAAAATCCTTTATGATTTTCATATTTTTGCTTGCTACTCTTTGGCTGCAGTTTTTTGTGCTTTTATGTGACATCTTGTTTGTGTGCTTTGCTTGAAGTGGAGAAATTAGAGAAGCTGTTTTTGTTTTAATCCCATACAATGCCAGTGCTTGGTAGAATCTTTTAGCTGAGCTGGTATTCTACATGTTAGGATTAATGCTAGTTAATATGTGAAAAGATCTTCCGTACTGCATGACATGCTGCCCCCTGTACAAAAACGTCTGTCAAGAAGAGGTTAAACACACACACGTGTGACTCCTTTCCTGTTGTTTAAGTGCAGTGTGATTACCCAAGCGCACACACGAGTACATACAGACATCATAGATAGCAGATAGCAACGAGGATGGGTTAAATGCAGAGAAAGAATTTCCCATCTTGGGATTAATAAAGTATAATAAAATGAAAAAAAATTTAAAATTGTGTCCAGTTAGTATTTCCTGGCAGACATAATTCAGTATATTATGATAAGAGGAAAGAATGGCTTCAAATCAAGCAAATCAAGCACCTGCGCTCCCATTTGGTAGGCAGAGTGCTCGCCGTTCACAGCTGGAACCCCGAGGAACAGGTCAGCTGATCCAGACAGAGAGAAGGACCCCGACCCTGAAGAGAAACCAAAAGAAGAATAAAGCTCACTCTGTCATTTCCAACAGTTATCTGCAATTTTTAGAGGTTTTTTTGTTTATTTGATTAAAATGCTATGCAAACCTTAACAAAAACAGCTGTAAATATGACCTTTTATAAAGTTATTAATGACGTGATCTCACAAGAGAGTGTCAGCATAACTTTTAAGTGGGGGCTGGTGAGAGAGAGGCAGAGGTGAGTACCTGTGGAGTTGGGAGTATGTGGGGAATCATCACCTTGTCTGGCCCCCAAAGCTGTCTTCATGGCGTAGAGGTTGGCCTCCTCCTGGAACTTACCGATGTTTTTCTTGTATCGGATTCTCTTGTTGCCAAACCAGTTGGAAACCTGTTGGAAAAAAAGCAGCACAACAAAAGCTCACAATGCAGTTTTGGACAGACTATGACATTTTTTATGATTCAAGCCTGATGTATTTATATGAAGCCGTTTTAGTTCATGTTCCTCGCAGCTTAAACTTGGGAGAGGGGGATCATTTTCACTGAATATGCACAAGGACTGTAACTGCAGTAAATACAAAACCCTTAAAAGTCAATACGACATGCTACTTAATGATTTTACTGTTAAGAAAGGAAGACTAATGCACGACTTCAGCATGCTTCTTCAGGTAGACTTAGTGAATTACCTGAGAGACAGTGATTCCACACTGCTTGGCAAGCTCCTCTTTGGCTTCTTCACTGGGATATGGGTTAGACAAGTGGGAGTAGAAATACTCATTGAGGACCTCTGTGGCCTGTTTGCTGAAGTTGCGCCTTTTACGTCTGATGAGACACAGAGGATCAGAATTAAGTTCTTTGTATTCGATCAAGCAGCATTTCTGTTCTTTCCCTTCCATTTTTTCAGATCAAGATCTACATATCGATTAAACATTTTACGGGACATGCAGCAAGTTAAAACCGAGGAAAAGTAACACTGAAATGTAAAAGAAGGAGATGCATCAGTGTAGTAGCACATTTTGAAATGAAGGCAGTTATTATGAAGTTCAGAGTGAAAAAGAAAAATCCTGAGCCTGAACATTTTTAGGCGTTCAATGGACACCGCTCAATTTCAGCACAATATTATCACACAGAACACATTACACCTTTATCCACAATAACGTCCTGTTGAATTCAGGACTTTTTCCTATTTCAATTTTCCTTACAAGGAAAATGTCCTTAGGCAGAGCCAGATTTGTGGTTACTGTACAGCAGTATATAAAAATGTGGTCCTCACACATGTAATGCTTTTAATATCCAAAAATAAAGTTTTATAAATAGTCATTGACACAGTGAATATATTACTATACCCTGTGCTGGCGGGCCCATGTTAGTTATCTGTGCTGCAGACTGGAGAAAAGCTTCATTTCTTACACAGACTCAGGCTGATTGTTTTGAAATGAGATTTTCTATAAAGCTGTTCTTGGTAGCATCATCAGGAATGGTATGGCTGAATGGTTTAATACATTAACAGTTCAGTCTAAATCTAGAATCACAAATATAGATGAAAGTAATTGGGTTAAATATTTAGTAACCTGTAGCTGTTCTGTACGGGGATGCCTCAGCAACGGATTCAAGCTGATGTCAGAAGGAGGAACATCCATCGCTGGTCAATACATCCAATTTGATTTCTATCAAGTCTGACAAAGGCTGGAACTGTGACAGTTTAACCATCACTCATTTACAGAATTATACATCTACACCATGACTGTAGCAGCAGTAATGCAGTTCTACGTGTTCTTCTACAACAACACTGAAAAATATCATTGGCTGTTTGTTTTCCCAAATTTAACATCTGATGAGCGCTTAAGTTGTAATAATCAGCTAAAATCTAAGCCTAAAAAAAAGAAGAAAAAAAATATAGAGAGACAATTCTCATTTGTGCCCACCTTTGCCTAGTCAGTGCCCTTGCCTGGCCCCCTCATTAAAACCTTTCTAGACCCGCCCCTGCATATAAATCCTTTATTTTACCTATCAACTACCTGGTTAGAGAGGGGTTCTACTCTGATTTGTATTTCAGAACCTGTTCATGATTTCTCTTCATCTTCATTAACATCCTGCTAGATCAGCTGATCACAGACAGTCCTGTCATGAGTCAGGAGCAACTAGAGAGGGAGGAGGAGGAGGAGGAAAGGGGGTCATGCGGTGTGTCCGAGGTTAAATGATGGCTATGACTGAGAGCAAGACGTCTCCATTCAGCAGTCAGCTTTATTTGTTCCTTGCACGCCTATTTCTCGCATTTCTTTTCCCATCACCCATTGCGCCACGCTGGAATTCCGGCACGATGTCGGATTCCCATCACCCCTGATAATGTATTAAAATAATATGAGACTACCAGATGGCAAAGGGAACTTAATGTAGACATCACAGATTATCAGTGGGACACTGCTTGGAAAACTACTGTACTAAAATAAAAAAGTATGTAACTTAAGATTTACATGGTCCACGCATCCCGATCTCAGCACCGCAGATTGGTCCAAGACTTTCATTTCTTTGCCTCAAATGCCAAAGAGAAACAGCCAATTTGTGGTCATGTTGGAAAATACAGAGGTTTGGGAATAACGTTTGGCCGAAAATAGCATTACAGCTCTTAATCTGGAAAGTGGCCCAAAATGTATGAAGCTTGGTCAAACAAATAATTCTAATGCTAATAAATACAAAAGCAATCTGAACTGACTGCTAACATTTTGTACAAGAAAATGCATATTCATTAACTGGATAAGAGAAAAGGCCCAATCTATAGCTCAATGGCACAGGACATTTCTCAAGTATGTGTCTTTGGATTATCTAACAGGCATGTTATACTCTAAAGGTCACATGCTCTACAGAACATAGGACACCTTTTGTTTATATTGGTCTGAATATTTCAAACTTGTGTTTAATTTTTTATTGCTGTGTCAATGTACGTGATAGCCAAATGTTGCATTTTACGATGTTAGATGTCATCTTACCTGTCACCATAAGCAATAAGTCAATTAATTGCACGGTAAGAAAAAATGAGCGTGATAAGTTTACCGGCTGCGATCATTTTTTTTCTCTATCTTTCTTTACCATAGACTGTGTATAACAAGAAGTTTCACTACGTACTATCCCGACTGAACGCTCTCGTTTCTTGCGGAGTGATCTTTCTTGTGTCATACTTGACAGCAGCATGTTGCAGCACAAGAACGTGGTGAAGCACTTAACGTGTGTGTGCCGGTATGCAGCATTTGTTTTACGGGGCTGCCAACTTTCACGCATCGGCGGTAAGACTCGCGCATTTGAGTGGCTTCTTAGGCTCTCGCACTAAACCTCAGATTTCTCACGCTGAAATAGACATCAATCCGCTAATCGAGAGGTTTGGAAGGATTTGGGCCGGTGTCCCGGCGTATGAGAAAAAGGTGCAGCGTTGCATCGCAGCAGCATCGCAGCAGCGTCGCAGCAGCGCGGTTCACTCACTGCTCATAGATCAGTCTGACAGGCAGTGATGAGGGGAGATATTTACGCTTCACAAACAGCAACGGTGCTCAGTTTTTTTCTACTTTGTTTTATTTAATACATTGGTACTAACTGGCAGTTTTACCGGCTTTCCCTGTCTGAGCCCCATATTTAATATTTTTATATATATATATTTTGAAGACCAATTTTGTTTACAGAACAGAGACTTTATTTGGTTTTCATTCATTGCTAATGAGACAGAGAGTCCGTTCTATTTATTGTTTTTGATTTATTTAAAATTTCTTCCAGTTCCAGTGAAATGTACATTAGAAATGAAAGTTTATTGATCGTTGAAAGAGTGTACTTGCATTATTATGGCATTGTCATTACATTAGTTGAAAATGGTCTCAAAATGACAACATTATCGCATTGCGCAATATTATCACTTTTGTGATAATTTCTGAGAAAGTTTATCGCAACAGGCCTCGCTGATAATGTTTGTTGTTTGTATTATTTCTGTATTTTGATAAAAACTCAATCAAATAAATAAAAAAAACATTGAAGAAACACAACATATCTCCCACCTGGCATCGAGGAAGCGGGACCGCAGAATCATGACGGCCTCACAAGTACTCTGCTTCAGCTGAGTCTGGATGGAGCTGAACTTCCGGTGGATGATGCCCACCATGCGCTCGATCTCCCGCGGAGTTACGGGCCGTGTGCGTGACTGCTCACGCAGCAGGTTCATCACGTGGGTGGTGAATTCAGTGCAAGCCTAGGTAAAGGAGACAAATGAGCAACAAAATGAAGCTGTGTGATGATTTTTATTAAGATCCTACACTGACATTCCCACCATGCATACCTGAGAAGAAAACTACTATAAGTCTACATTCACCCTGCACGACTTAATGCTTTGGTCTGATTTTTTTTTTTTTTGCTGGTATCTCATTTTTTTCTCATGAATGTTCACATTATTTAAATGGGAACTCCATCCGTCTCTAGTGTGAACAATCTACAGCCCAGAAGTAACCTGTGTGCACAGAAGAAGACTGAAGTTGCATGCAGTGTGCTGTGTTTACAGTAGTGGTGGATGAACCGATTCAAATATCAATACCAACGCAAGTATCGATATTGATCGATACTTGTGTGAAAAATCTCCTCCATGCAGTAGGTGCTGCAGCTGCATTTCATCAAAGAAGCAACCCGGCTATCTGGGTTTACCTCTCCGTCACAGTGCGAAGCAGTCATACGTTGCTCATCCTCCCCCTTCTTGTGTTTTGACGTTGTACCGTCACATGACTTAACTGTGCAGGTAAACAAGCAAGCAAACGGGCACAGGCCAGCAGCACACACACACTACCAACTGGTAAGGAGTGTGGACCAGAATGTCAGATGTGACGATGCGTGGTTAACTGTTTGATATATCAAATGAGTCGTCCTGTGGCTGCCCTCCCAACGTTAAAGCTTGAAAAACGTTGTTGTTTATGCATTAATGTGTTTAAAAACAAAAAAAAACAGACGCACTAATTTTACACACTGTTATTTCGTTACACTTGTTGCAATGACAATAAAGTTCTATTTTAATTCCACAGACTCGTCCCTTTGTATTAACGCAAACACTATTAAAAAGTATGCGGTTGACGATACTAGTTCTTCATTTACTTGGTATGCGATCGATACCAAATCTTGTAGTATCATAAGCCACTAGCTCAGTAAGGTAGGTGTGGATGCTACACATATTAGCATGTGTACCAATTCTGATGTTGTTGTACAATCAAAGCCGACAAAGTTACGATATGATACGGATCACTCTCAGCTTTTATCACTGATCACATTTGTGGGTGGCAAAAAGATAAACAAAGGAGGCGCACTGCTATGGGGCTCAGGTCTACAGCTAGCTTTTCTCATCAAAATAATGGTACATCTGTGTTTTGTCTTTGGATGTTCCAGTCCACATTCCAAGAATGGGATTTTATTTTACAGACTGCCTGCTGACCCCGAACGATGGGCCAAATGTGTGACTGTCGTCAAACGAGATAACTGGAAACTGTCAGAGAGCTCTCAGCTGTGTAGCGAGCACTTTGTCGGTGGTAAGTTTATTGAAATTTTTGTTTCGTATACTTCTTTCAAGTCTACTTATAATGGGCTGCGTTAGTTTTGAATATAATTATTTATTAAACGTTAAGGCAATGCTTTACAAAAATGCACCAAACTGCAGTGGTTTAACGTTATTTCGCCCCGGGACCAGACACTTCACCTTAGTCTGTTGTTAACGGATATATGATTCAGGCATCTGCTGTTTTCTTCCTCAGCTTTGACTTTAAAAGGAAATGCTTTGTTTGGGGCACTTTCCACAGCTTAAGGTCTGACACCCATCCTGACAAGAAATATTTATAAGCCTCTAATCTGACTTGTATGCTTTTAGTTCAGACCCTGCGAAGTGCGACCGTAGTAGTATGTCAGTGTAAGGTAAATTGGGTAGCAATATCTCCGTCAGTTGTATGTTTTTTTTTTTTTTAAAAAGCAGGACTCATACGGATTTTAAGCACCAACCAGTGCATGTTTCTCTTCAAAATATTGCCATCTAACCACATAAGTGTTGAACTGGTTTAGAAAGTGTTAAGTCCGCTAGCGCCATTCCTGATGAGAAACATCTAATAGTCACTATAGTCATACATTGTTTACATTTGATCTTGTTTTGGCCCGCTTTCACTGGCACAGAATTGTGATATCTATCCCATTTCAATGACATGGAAGTTAAAAAATAAAAAAGAAATAAAGAAAAAGAAAAACAGTTTGTGCTACTCAGACTGTCACTTAAAAAATAAATAAATAAAATTAAATAAATATGGGTCACATAGGGGCAAAAGGGTCAGTCAGATTTTCCTGCAGTGCTTATTTTTAGAATTCCTACTATAAAGCACTTTTTAGTTTTTAATCTGTGAAAGGTCCTATATAAATAAAATTTCCTTCCTTCAGTGAGAGCATAGCCTAATTAATCATTTACAGTACATCTTTTTACAAAATATCAAACCTCCTTAACAAAGGTCACCCTAATAGTATTGCAACCAATATTATTTTATGAGAAATTCATGAGTAGGAAAGCTTGAATAGCAGTGTTGTTAATTTGACAAAACCTCTATGACAAAAAAAAACAAAAAACAAAAAAAGACACAATTTAAGCTCATAGGATAACTCAACCCTGTAGAAAATATTAATGTAAACTGTAGACCTAAATGGGTTAATGACAAATACATCTTATGGAATTGTTTATAATTTTAGTCTTAAAGCTGCTGATCCTCCTTTAAACTCTACAGTATTCCCTTATCAGTACCTTTTCCTTTTCTAATAACTTATCACTTATGGAGCTGATATCTAACAAATGGATAAAATGCACTCCCCGCACCCATTAAAAGAAAGCTTGTGCTTCGAAAGCTCAAACTAACATGCCAATGGATTACACTGCTGGAGGGCAGCTTCAGTAAGGGCAAACGTGTACAGGCGAACTCAAAGCTCGGCTCCTGTTGCGACACGGTACCTGCTCATACTTTTCCAGCTCAGTGTGGTAGATACTGCGAATCTGGCTCAACTTGCTTTTGTAGTCGGAGTGCTCGAGCGAGCTGTCAGGTGACATCCCTCCTGAGCTGGTGGCAGCGGACACGGCAGCAGCAGCTCCACCACCCTTTTCTGGCCCCGCGACACCTTCTGCCAGCAACATGTTGTCCAAACGCACCAGCTGAGGATCCTGAGGCTCTTCCTCCTGGTTGTTCCTCATTGACAGGCCTGTGGAAAAAACACATGCACGTGCTTAAACTAAATTAATGCAATATGTACAGACTGTACTCTAAACCTCAAACATGGTATGACAGCATATCCGGCCATGCCGTTATCTCACCTGCTAATAACTACTGTTATATCTTTGACATAAAAGGTCAACTGGAAAACGCCCAATACTAACGAGGTGAAAGGGGCCATATCACCACCAACCGTAGAAGAGTTGGACACACTTAATAAATCAATTCTCTTCCAATGCTTTTGTTGTGGAACATGTACAGTATTCTCTTTAAATCACTATAGTCGCAACCTTGTGTGGTAGAGGGGAAGTCAAAGTATGCCTAAGAATATGCTGATTACCTAAATCAGAGCATCCTTTTTTCAAGGATGTAAAATTAGTATTGTTAGAATTAATGCTGACCTTTAATACTGCACAATATGAATCAGCTGGAAATTGCTTGGTTAAATTAATGGTAAAATCACCAGCATTTTACTCATCATCCTTTTTTATGCTGTAACTAGGGCTTTTTCTTATTATCCGCAAACAATAGGATTACTTTTACTATAACAATTGTACTGTTTGTTCTGCTGTTATTCATCGCTGATCATAAACCAAACAACCATTTGCATTATCATTTTTATTCTGTAATAATTTGGTTGGTTCGTGATGACACAGTGTCATCACAGTCTAATAAGGCTGCAGGACAAAAAAATGCTAACAGTGACCGCTTTAAAAAGCATGTGAGGAGCGTCAACCCACCAGTCTTTTCCTTGATCTCGCACAAAACACTGAACAATGCGGGTTTCATCCGGTGACAGTTGAGAGCATGTTTCCTGTAGAGGCCAAAAGAAGCATAACTAGTAGTTGCAACAAACCAACTATACACAGAAATAGTGACAGCATGCAAATCGACCAAAACAAAAACATTGACTGGTGACAGACCAATTACCTTTGGCGAGGCTAAGTTAGCAACTATTAGCTGCTAGCTAACTATGAGACAAGCAGCACATTGTTTATGGGTGAACTGGCTGTATACGATAGCTAAAGAGTTTGTAAATATTTTTAATTTGTTTTCATAGTAATATAATCTTAATTCGCTCTTTTGGAGTCGTTTACTTGTAGGAATCTTGTTGTTGTAGCCTTAGCTAGTTAGCATCGGTTAACAGAAGCTAGCATGCTAACAATGGTTGCGATACAATCGCAGCAGAAATAAATTAATGTTTTCCAACAAAGATCAAGAAACAAATGGCTACACTTTGATATAACAGCACGTGAATATGAACGTCATCCGGTCATAACATAACTAACTTTATTTTCTCTAAGCTAGCTAATTATTTAGCTTCTGGCTAATTAATCTAAACAATAGACTGAAGTTCAGGAAACTTTGCCACTGCGAGACAGACTCAAAACAAAAAGCATATGCAGCGTTAGTAACATTTAAAAACATATTTATTAAAAAAAATTAAATAACTAAAAGTCGTCACTAACTTTGCTTGTGCCTCGTCCAAACTTTGGTCGGTGATGGTCATTATTTGCTGCAGTATGTCACCAATGTCTCTGCGGGTTTCGTGTCCGTTCTCTGTACCCTCGAGGCCCGACTCTCCTCCGTCCGACCGGTGCTGGGAGGGTTGATGAACCGAGTTAAGCGCGTGCATCCCGGGGTGGCCACTCACGCCCAGTCCCCGGCCGTTGGATGGCCCGTTGCCCGTCAGAGGCTGCTGCTGCAACATCTTCAGCGACGCACAGTGGCGACGACTGCTGCCCAACTGCGCTCACACATTCCAAACACAGCCTGATCCGAGGCATCGCACCAAAGCTGGCTCCCCTAGCGATTGACAGCAAAACGTACAAGCACGGTGCAGCATGTGACAGCGTTTTTTTTTTTTTTTTTTTTCTTTCTTTCTTTTTTTAATGCTTCACTAGTGTTGTAACACTGCAAGGTTGAAAGCCACCACAACAACTAAACATCTGCACACTTTGCATTCAGAAAGCAGAAATGAGCGTGATTGGAAATGACTGTGTGTCAACGAAATAAGATCAAAGCAAATAGCCTGAAGATCATGTGTTTTACCTTTAAACTACAGTACTAAACATGCTTACAAAGCTCAGATTAAAGATGATTTCTCGTTTGTGAAATGATAATCTCCCTCACACCACTTCTCTCATTTGTCTCGACTTCTCGTTTTAGCAGAAAGTCAACAGGATGTGTGCCAAAACCACAGCCCCATCAGAAGTGCGCGCCTGTTTCAACATGTTGCAGCTGACATATTCAAATGCTGACAATTCTGAGCAGCAGTAGCCCACAGCTGCCCATTCTGCTCCAAATTAACCTCAGAACTGGAGAAACCTCGCTCAAGAGCGCACCTAGGCAGACCAAGTCCATGGCAAGGATTCTTTCAGTTTTTTACAGTCTTATTTCATAATAGCCTAACAAGGCAATGTGGGCCAAGTAAATAGGGGTGGGCTGTAACAAGAGGAACAGGAAGAGAGGAGATGAGAGAAAGAAGGTAGCAAGGCACACTCAGAGAGGATAAGAGCTTGTCACTTCGGCATGTGAGACTTTTCACAACAGTTTTTACTTTTTTTTTTTTTTTTAATCTGTGTAAAGATATTGACAAGTGGCGAGTCAAGACAAAAATGCTGTGCTCAGTCTGTGGTGACTACAAGAGATGATGTTAGGAGGAGATAAAGTCCAATAGATTAAGGTAAGGCTGATTTTTTTATGTACATTTGATATGTGGTAGAGAAAGAAACCTGTGGGGGGAAACTATGATCGCTTTGGATAAATGTCTTTGAAACTTTGGGAAACATCTCACCAGATCACGTGTCACATAACCAGTGGAAATATATGTCTTCATACAGCTAGATTTTTCTGCCTAAACATCTGTAACCACAATTCTAGAACCTGCTAAACTGGTTTGTCATATTTCTCTACAAGAGAAAAACACAGCTCTTTAGTCCTTGAGTCTGTTAACACACGTCTGTCAAGCTTAGTATTTTCCCCCTGAAGCAGTAAGAGTGGAAAGTCTAAAGTTTTTTTTACTATGGTTTAACCCCTTCTTTGGTGTATCTTTTCATCAGGCCTTGACAGAGAGATACCACAAGAGTCAGACTCCACCAAAATCAAAGTTGAAATGGCTGATTTGGAGCTGCTGGAACCTCTTGTCATCAGAGAAGACGGAGACATAACTGAGGATATCAGAGAAAGAGAGGCAACAGGCAGCTCGGATGCCATCGTGCAAAGCTGTAGCGAAGAATCTGCTCTCAAAAAGGAAGAGGAACACTCAGAGGACTCAAATCAAGAAGCTGTAGCGAGTAAAATGTGTTTACAGGAGAAACAACGGGCAGAGACGGAGGCGGGCCGGTTTAAACCAGAGCCTGATAATGAGAACGCAAATGATGGACAAAACAGAGATAGTACTGAAGGTGAAGGGCAGACACTTGAAGTGGTGGTTAGAGAAAAACCCAGTAACAAGGAGGACAGAAATGTTACAGAAAATGAGCATCAAGTGGACACAAAGAGGTTAGATTCCTCTCAGCCTGAAAAGGAAGAGAAGCAAGAGGAGGACTCCACAAAGGTAGGTGAATTGTGGTGACTGTAAGTAGTTCACGCTTTGAATTATTTGTACTGTTTTTGACTTTACCAGCTAACCATATATTGTACAAAAACAGTCACATGGTGGGAAAAACAGCAGGTTTTATTTTAGGTCATGTGGGAGTATGTAGAAGTAGAATAATCTTTTCTCTTTTTTTTTCTCTTTTACTGTGTCAACCAACAAGCTGTGCCACTCACTCAGAAACCTTTCTTCTCTCCCCCATTCTTTCTCTGCCTCCTACCTGTGTTTCCTCAGGCTCACCGGTTAACCCCTGACTTCCCGGAGGCGCTGTACGAGCTACTCTGCACCCTTCAGGAGGGGAGGCGTCTTAATGACCAGCGTTGCTCCTTCAGGATGGAGGTGGAGGTCAGGAGAAGGAGGTGCCATTCTGAGCCTAATACCACAAAACCAGCTAACAGAGGTGGGGGGCCACTTGAATGCTCTTGCGTGTGTTTTCCATGGTATGATGATGACTCATGTTAAGCAAGGCGAAACATCATGAATCTAATGGAATCTCTGATGACTCAACAGGTTTTTCAAACGTTCATGTTGCCACAATCTGCCCGTTTAGCCCTGACCATATAAAATCTCCTCTTCTTTTTTTTTTTTTTTTTTGTTTGTTTGTTTTCCAGTTGTCTTTTCTTCTATGACTTCGCTGCAGAAAGAGGAGTTTTTTGAGCTGGTGGCCACTGCACAAGCTCGCCGACTAGATGACCAGAGAGCACAGCTGGAGAGGTCTCCACCACCAAAACCAAAATCCAGAAGCTTCAGAGGAAGTTTAAAACAGCTGTCTTTTGTGAAAAAACCTGCACCACCCTCCGTCTGTAAAGACGATCTGTATGACATGATTCTCACAACACAAGTAAGCAGTGCGGATTTCTTTTGCTTGAATGTTTTTCTTTTAAAAAGAAAACTCTTGCACCATGGTCAAATTTCATACTTGAATTCTCGTTTTTCTTCCTCCCCTCAGGCCCAAGGCAGGTTGGAGGACCAGCGCAGCAGAGCTCCTGGTCCTATGGACGATGAAGACTTCTTCTCTCTGCTCCTGAGAGTTCAAGGAGGGCGCATGGACGAGCAGAGGACTGAACTACCATGCCTGCTGCAAACCTGAGATGGGAAATAAGAAAGAGTTGGGTTATATGTAGCTGTTTTGCTGTTTTTTTTAATCCTCCTAATGATGCTTTGTTTTGGGAATTAATATCCCTGCTCAGTGTCAGTGTTAAAATTATAGCAAAAATGCTAAGCTTTTAACATAACTTTAGGAATGTTCTTAGTAAAACGTTTACTTATTGGTAATATTATTCTTTTTTTTTCTCTCTCTCTCTCTCTTAATCCGCATCAGTACATCGGTAGATATGCTTTCTTGTTGGAAAATTTTATTAAATATGTGCAATGAGCTGTCTGATGGCTGCTGCGTGCGCACATTTTAAATGTGGAGGAGGCAGTGTGCTGATCTCTGTTGTTCTATTTGGAAAGTAGAATCAGTGATCAAACACACCAGCTTTGGTAATGAAGAGATGATAATACCTCTAAGGTTGTGCAGTGCTTGAGTGTGTGTGATAATTCTCCTGCAGAATAAACTAAAACTATATTTGTACAATTTCTTTCTTTCTGTTTGTGCATGTTTTCTGAATTTAATGAGGACAAAGTAAAACTTAATACATCCCCTAATAATATCCTCATATTTTTACATGTATTTTTGTAATATTGCACATTGGTGTTGCAGTGTTGTAATTGCAAGGGTTTGTTAAACCTGCCCTGTTCATTATTAACAATCATCACCTTGCCAGATACCCATAGACTTGTGTTTCTGTTTCTCTGCACATAAATCAAACCATTCACACAGGAATTGAGGAGCTTGTGATGTTCTGTTTGGGAGCAAATGAGGCAAAGATAAAGGTGTTAATTTTTGACAGGATAAATTGCCCGCTGTTAGGTGTTATCTCAAACTTCCTGAATCGTTTACCTGTCAGTCCTTTACTGAAAGTGACACATACCCAGGTATAATATTTTTGTAGTTTGTGTACCTAATTAAAAATTAAATAAAAAAATCATTGAATTCAGTTTATACTTTAATCCCTGAGGAACAAAGGTAACTAAATTGACTTTTAAATACATTCATTTAAGCAAACCAAGTAAAAAAAAAACTATTGGCATTAACTTAAGCTGGATGGTAATAACTCTGCTTCACAATATTTACTGTTAAATAGACCTTGGTTTTCACTCATCACAAACCATGATTTAATAAGTTTATGTTTAAGGCTAAACATGCCTTTAAAAATTCTGCAGGCATTAATCAAGGCCATATTGTGTCAACAGCCTAAGGGAAACCTGTGACCTCCTCTGCAGTGTGTTTTGTCCACTCAGCTCAGAGGAAACCTCTCTGAGGAAGTCCTGGTCAGTCTGCAATAGAGGTGAGAGTTGACAGGAGGACGCTGTCACTTCCTCAAACAGAGTCATGCATGTGAGATGTGATAGCAGCTCTGAACAACATCAATGCTGCTTCCAAAGGAAACAGATGTAAACATGAAAAAATAAAAATAAGAAAATAGATTTTATGAAAGTTGTGATAAAGTCAAACAGGAAACAACAGCAGACTGCCTGCTCAGGTTCCACTTTTATAAAGGACACATGCAATGTTTCCAACAGATAGGATCGGTGTGCTGCATTACTTTGTTCCTCATCAGGCAGATTACAGATCACTTGTCAAGAGCAGATATCAGTTCAACGGGAATTTGCAACAGTAATTTACATCTAATGCTTCATAAGTTAATCCTTCTAAACTGACAGCGAGTGGAAAGAATGAAAGGCTGTAAATCTGCGATTCAGCTTGCATACTAGCTGTGCTATAAAAGTTTTATCTTTTAGGGCTGTTACTGGAAATGTCTAAGAGAGCATAAAATCTCATAGGCTTCAGTTATATTATATAGAGAACAGTCTTGAACAACCTTTAATTTAGTTCCAAAATGTCTATTTCTATTATATGCATTTTATTTTTGTGTATTTTATCAACTACTTTCCCTTTGAAGCACTTTGTGACGAAACTTTACTTACTTAATATCTTTAAATGTTGTCAGGAAAACAGAAATATAAGCAAAAGTTTATTGGAGTATAGTAGTAAGTTTAGGCTATTCTAATGAATTGGAAAGTTAGTGTACTGTCTTAGTAGGTTTATTCTTCAACCCATTCTCAACTATTTTAAACAAGCTTCCTTGTTAACCGTTCTTTGGATGTTGGCTGCATTTTGCTCCATTTTCTGATAAGATGCTCCTACATTTCTTAAGTAATGTTAAGGTCTGGGCTCTGAGGATGATTCATCACTCTTTAAAATCTGTTGCCATTGATTTTAAGCCCAGTTCTTGTTTCATTTGATATACCTTAGTCTTTTATTCCCGTTTCCCAAGAATGGGTAGATGGATCAACTGTGAGGGTCCACCTTTCAGGTCCTGTGTCAGGTCTTTGCTTGATTTGTTCCTAATTATTAAGGTCATCACAACCTACACTTCTTTTTTCCCCCATTTGTACAGTTTCCTCAAATGCTTAAAGAACACACTGCACACCATGCTGAGATGTCAGCTTGACATCATTTCTTTGGAATAAGCTTGTTGCCGCTAAAATGCTATTTTCTGCATTTTTAGATGTAATAAAAGAAATTAGAACAAATTGTGTACTTGTGTAACAAACTGTTAGTAACAAAGAGCTGAAAGCCCATATAGAAGTTTTTTTTTTTTTGTTTTTTTGGTTTTTGCAAATGTTTTGTTTTGTGTCATGACACAGGTTCATAAGACGTCTGTTGTGTTAGAAGCAGATTTTATGCATGAATGATTCATAGATCGTTGTTAAGTGGTTTAAACAAACAAAAACAGTTCCTCTGTAAATGGCCAGGAGCAAGACTGAACATGTGTGAAAAGTAACCAATGGGGAAAAACAAGAACAAAACAAAAACCATTGCTCAAGGAACTTTAAACTATTGCAAGAAAGTTGGACTGCTCGGAAGCAAAATATAAAGAAATAAGGAGTGGATACGACTTTTGCACAGTAAAAGAATATTTATCCAATGAAGACTTGCATTTAAAAAAATAAAATGAAAAAATTAGGTTGCTGATCACGTGATAATTATGGGCTTTTTAGAGAAGGTCAAGACAGTTTCGAGAACGTCACGGTGAGTTTTAAAAAATAAGCTTCAGCATATGTGTAAATCATATGAAACTACTACGCATGTTTTAAATGTACTTTTATGTCTTTTGAAACACCAACTGTCACTGTTGACAGTTTTAAATTGATCTATTAATCTATTATTTAGAAACTTCCGCAATTCTCTGACGTCATTGACGTATCCCAAAGTTTTTAGCCGAGACCAAAAAAAAAAAAAAAAAAAGGATGTAGAAGAAGAAGAAACTATGGGACAAATGTTCCTCTTGAAGACAAACAATTTATATATTGATGCCATTAATGAGGACAAACACGCTCAGTTGGAGGTGTGTACACGCTGTTGATTAAAATGTAATCTGTCGGTAGCATAGTTAACCATAACAGGTGAATTAGTGGCTGTTATTGTAGAAACCTCCTTTAAGTTAGCTGGGGGCGGTTGTGTCTGTTAAATCACAGTTTTAAGTTGGCTTTCTGTTTTTGTAACAGACTATTTGTGGACTAGTTTTAGATTTTATAGCAATACAAAAAGTTTAGTTTAATTTATTTCCAAAATATCAGTTGCTGCTTGGTAATTTGGTATGTATCCAACCTCAGTTGAACGTCTGAAGTTTCTTTTTTTAAGGCACACATGCTGTTATAAAGAATACATAGACCCGGCATAATACATAAATTCCTGATGTAATACCACCTGATGTTGAGTTGTACATTATTGGAGCCAGGACTAGTCACCTTTACAGTGAGGTATAACTTGTTAGGCTCATGCTTCTGTGGGATCAGCTAGTCAGCTAAATGTGTGATTAATGCTCCTACAATAGTACCAAAATCCCACTCAGTATTTTCCTGTTGGTATTCACCCTTTAAGATGTTGAGAATTAGAATACTTTATTAATTCCAAAGGGAAATTGATGAGATTAATAGTCCTTTAAAAACTGTTGAAGTGAAACACAGTACAACATTTAATAGTAAGTAGAAAAATAAAAGTAAAAGTAAGAAAAATAAGGTACTTAATTAGATTATACCAAGTTATATCCTGTTGTGACAGTGACTAATTAGGCTTCCAACATCAGCTGGCATAATCTAGGGGAGAAATAATCAGCTAAACACAACATTCCTTACTTTTTGTACTAAGTTTATATACACTATATATATGCATTCAGATAATTTAGTAACAGTTGCAACTAGTTATTTAAGTTTGGAATAATAACAATACAGACAGTACACATGATAATAAACTGTTAAGTAATATTTAATATTAGTCTGACGGAAAAGTAAGAACAGTTTCTTCTGTCAAACATGTTGGTTTAGGTATATTACTCTTCAAGTAAATACTTACTTCAGACAAATACTCTTCAGACTTTTGCTTGGTTTGGAGAAGAATGTTTCTATACTGCTGGTTTTATTAGTAGTAAAAGATCTGAGTACATGATTAAGTCATTCATTCATTCATTTCATTTTCTATACTGCTTATTTTAATTCAGGGTCATTATTGTTAAAAAAAGAAACAGACACATTTAAAATAAATGAGCTTATTCTGTAATTTCTAAGCACATACAGTGATGACAGTGTAATATCCTGCAGTTATTAATATAACTTCCTTTCCTGTTCTCAGATGCTTCTGTTTCTGTCCCTGCTGATTGTCTGTGTGCCACTGGGGGGCGACACTACTCCAATCAGCTGCTACAATGACCAAGGAGAGGCTGTTGATTGGTACATATCCTTTTAGAAACCGAGTTTGGTGCTGTTCATCCTGAACTACAGAGACAGTTTGGGATTGTTAAAATGTTACAGTGTTTTCTCTTTTTCTTACGTGAACACCATCCTCCTCCTCATCTCTCTGTACATTAGGTTCTATATGTACAAGCTGCCAAAGGATGAACACATAAAATCTCCCACTGAGGGTGAGATGTATTTGTTGCTGGAGAGAGGGAGTAAAGGATGGACTGAGGGGAAAACAACAGTGAACGACACTTTGGGAGCTCTGGGTCAGACCGTCGGGCAGCTGTACTCACAAGGAAAGGTGTGCTTCCATCTGGTGTGCTTTTGCCAGCATCAGAATAAATACAGAGCCTAAAAATGGTGAATTTAATTTTTGGATTAAAGTCAGCGTTCTTTAAATTGGATCACCTTACAAATTTAGCTCCTTTAGTATTCATTTTCTTAATATAGACCAAGTTTACAGTTAAAAATGTAGTTTTACCACCTGTCCATCTATTTTCTATGTATTTGGACATGTTTATTGGTTCCTGGCTCATGTTTGGTTGCACAACCTTTGGTCGTTGTTGCTGCATCTACATGTTTCTTGTGGGCCTTATAAAACCTCCTGCAACTGTTTGCTTGTAGTATCTGCCACTCTTTCACTTAATTCAGTCAGTTCTTTTAAGTAGTTTTTTTTTGTTTGTTTGTTTTCAGTGGCATTGAGCAGTTTAATTTTTTTCTTCTCAGACATTCTTTTGTAATATTGATCATGTGCTTCAGCTCATTTTCCTGCTGAACAATGAATTTTTTTTGCTTCGGATGTATTACACTAATGCATTTTGCCCCAAAATGTGTTGATAATGTTCCTCTTTCATTATTTCTTTGATATATTTAATGCTTCCATCAGCAAATAAGCCTCACTCACTGCGTGTTAGTGCCAGAAATGCTTACCTGGTCTGTTTATTGTTGTCATTTAATTTATAATTAATTATGTGATTAAAAATAATTACAATCTTTTACAACCCCTTCTATCCGGTTTGTTTTAATTAGAGCTTTTTTTCTGCATGTACAACACCTGCAGTCCACATGAATATTGCCTCTGAGATGCACAAATACTATTTAAATGTATTTTTGCCTGCTTCTGCTTTTTGTCCACAGTCATAAGACTTCTCTTTTTATGACACATACTGAATTTGGTGCTAAGCATATCTTTTTTAAGTCACAGCTTTTCTGTGACAGCTTAATGTTGGCAGGTCAGAATGAGCAAGTCAAGGAGAAGTGATAATATGTATTTGAATTTCTTTTCAGTTGGTTTGTTCACACGGCTGTAAAAGGAAACCAAATGATCACACAAGACAAAACATTTTTCTGCCAAGATGTTTCACAAAAAGTGTTCTGCTATTTATCCATTCATTCGTGAATAAATGGTAAATTTGATGTCAGTCTTCTCAGGAAAACTTTGTCTTTTTTACAGAATTCTGAAATAGCGTACATCCTTTACAACGACCAGAGCCCGACTGAGGAGTTCAAGAACTTTTGGGACAAAAGCGGAAGTAGAAGGGGGCACACAAAAGGTTTTATATTAATTTTATACATGAAATTTTTAAATGAAGCAGTCACATTATGGTGTGAAATTGGGAGGAGGAGGAGACATTTATCTATTTGACCATTTTCCTGTTTCTGCACCTCAGGTGTTGTCCTACTGGACAAAAATCAGGGCTTCTGGTTGGTCCACAGCACCCCTCACTTCCCCCCTGAACGACAGGCAGGGCAGTTTTATTACCCCAGCAGCGGCGTGAATAACGGACAGAACTTCATCTGTGTTACCTACCCGCTCGACCGTTTCCAGACCATCGGTAAGACCGGATTCACGCCGGGTGTCCTCTTAGGAAAATAAAGGAGGATGTTTAAATGTATGATGGTTTTAAACTGCAGTTAACGTTGCTGCAGTTATCAGATGTTTAATTTTCTGTATGGTTTAGAGAGCTTAGTTTCAAATTCTTTTTATCTTTATTGTTGGACGTCATTTCAGCCTTTGATATGCTGGGAACTGTGGTCAGTCTAAACATATGAGAATAAAACAAAGCCTTATTAGACGATAATAGGGACGCTTACAGAAGATCCAGTTCAAAGTAAGTGTTAACTGTCATGTGCAGACAGGGTTGTTTCATTTTGTGGAAAAAAATAATTGTCCTATCGTCACAAGAGTCATTAATAATCCAGTCAGGCATGACAACAACAATATAATCAGGGTGACCAGGTGTCGTCTTCGTGTCAGTCGTCTGCCTCTTCAGCTTCCTGATGGACTCAGCAGTTGGCATGGTTGCTATGGAAGAGGCCAGGCTAATGTGATTAGACTGAGGTATGTAACCATAGTGATGCGAGCCTTCACACAGCAGCAGGGATTTGCTTTTATCAGATCCTTGTCTCTCCAGCTGAGAAGCCGAGAGCCTCTGGGGTGATGTGGATAGATTGTTCGGTCAAACAGCAGAAGGTGATCACAGCTGTCAGTAGCTGCTGAAACAGCTAACTTAACCACAAGTCAGGATGTCAGTTTAATGTTTGGTTTGAGAATAAAAGCGTCCGATTTGTTGTGGCACTACTAACATTACTCTATTAAGTTAGAGTCTCAGCGTTTTCAGATGATTAAGGTTTTTGAATGTAAATTAAAGGATTTTGGGCAAATTGAGATTCTGAGCCTAAACTGATGCAACACAAAGGTGTGTGAGGATTCAGTTTCACCTGATGGAGCATGAATGTCGAGACATTTTCCTCACATTCAGAACCTCATGATGCTGCAGGAGAAAAAAAAAGAGGATCACCAAATTCAAGAGAGACTTGTGAACATTTAGAGGAAATTTCATAGTAATTAATGCATAGCAGATATTTCGATGAGCAGAGGCAGCATTCAGGGGTAAAAACGACAAACAGCTTTGTGCTTACGGCCTCTTAAATGCTTTACACAGCTTTTTAAGTCATGTTAAAGAATATAAAAAAGATAATAGAAGTTCAACATTAAATGTTGCCAAGCGATGCTGTGGTAGCATTGTGTTATGATATATTAGGGCCTGTCCATCCATTCGTCCATCCAACCATTTACTCTCGTTTGTTTGAGGTTGAGTTGCAGAGGCAACAGGTTCATGAAGAGGAAACAGACCTCGTTCTCTCAAGCTACTCTCTCCAGCTCTTCCTGTGGGATCCCAAGTCAGAAAGGATACATTATCCCTCCAATGGGTCCAGGGTCTGCTCCGGGTCTTGTAACAGAAAGAAATATCTGGGAAAACCTCCAAAGAGTCAGCTAATCAGATGCCTGAGCTGCGCAGGCTAACACCTTTTGATATGGCAGTTCCACGCTTTTCTCCTTCCCATCTCAGGCAGAGCCCAGTCACCCTCCAAAAGAAGCTCATTTCAGTCACTTGTATGGATTCACTTCAACGCAAAAACACTTTGTCGCCAAGATGCCCAATAAAAAGGAGATCTGCAATCATTTATCCTATTATTTTAGTCACTGCCCAAATCTTGGTACCGTAGGTGAAGCAAATCGGTAAACCAGTAAATCGAAAGCTTTGCCTTTCGGCTCAGCTCTTTGTTGACCCCAGTAGAGCAGAGCAGTGCCATCATTACTGTTAAAACAGCCCCAGACCGTCTGTCCTTCTCTTGCTTCATTGCACCATCACTTGTGAAGATCTAGAGATACTGAAACATCTCTGCACTCCACCTTTTTCCAGTTAAGAACCGTGGCCTCAGGCTTGGAGGGGCTGATTTCACCCCGACCGGTTCACACTGAGCTGCCCATCGCTCCAGTTTGAACAGAACCACATCATCTTGAAAAATCAGGGATGCAACCCTGATGTTCCCAAACCAGACACCCTCCTCCCCCGATGGAGCCTAGAAATCCTGTACATGAACACCACAAACCGGATTGGTGACAAAGGTGATATTAGGTTAGGGATGCAGTTGTTTTTCTAAACATAGTAACAGACTTCATGCACGTGTGGTTCTTGCTTGAATCCAGTAGACACATGGATCAAATTCTCAAATCTGCAATTAAAATAAAAAAGCAGATTTTTTTTTTTTATTAGTCTCTTGGTTTATTTTCACATGTTCACTTTTAAACCAGGAATCAAACAGGGAGAAATTTACTTCAGAAAATCCAGAAAGCAGCTTCCCAGCTGTATGCACCAAGCAGGAAATCAAAGAATTACATCTTTGCAGAAGATTTTTTTTAAAAAGTTAAAAAAAGGCAAGTAGTGAAACCAAATTACCAAGATGATGAATGGGTTTTTACCCAACTGCATTTACAGTAAAGTGCTTACTATGTACAGTTATGTGTTATACTTGGATCAATTTCACCAGCACAGTTCTGTCCGTTTGCTGTATATGACGAACGAAGCGCCTCAGCTTCTGGAGTGCCGTTAGCAGTGTTTGTCTTAAATTTAATTTGTTTCACACCACAGGAGAGCAGCTGCAGATCAATCAGCCTAATGTGTATGACTGTGACGTCCCGGAGTCCTTGACGTCTCTGGTGCCAGCACTGGCTGCCGTCTGTGAGAAAAAACATCTGTCCAGTCCAATCTTTCCACATGTCAAAACTATATCCAATCGCAGCGTGACACTGACCTCAAAAGACGGGACTGACTTCATCAGCTTTGCCAAAGGAGCCTCATTTGACAATGGTACAACTTTACGGACATAAAAGTAGTTTAAAGTTTAAATACGCTCATCGTTAATGACTTTGTAGCCAGAAATAGTCTGATCTGAGCATGCCAAGCTCTGGTCCTCTTTTAGCTTCAATCACTTTTCATACCCTCTGTGTGACCCTATAATCTAATGATTTGAAAGCACAGGGTTATATTTAAACAGGCAGTTAAACACCATCTTTCTTCTGCTTCATCAGATCTCTATCATTCATGGGTGGCCCCCGCCCTTCGGTCAGACCTCCTGGTTCAGTTCTGGGTTCGCTCCACAGGCATCCTCCCTTCTGACTGCTCGCTGGGCTGGAAGGTCCTGGACATCACGCTCATCAACCCAGGGCAGACGTTCACCTTCAAAGCCACCCAGGACCACTCCAAGTGGGCAGTCAGCCCCACTGCCGCAGGGCAAGGGTCGGGAGGAGGCTGGGTGTGTGTGGGAGATATAAATCGGAATGAGGCAGAGGAGAAGCGGGGCGGAGGCACAGTGTGTTTGCAAGACCCGGTGGTGTGGAAGGCTTACCGGACGGCAGCGCTGCAGTGTGAGGCGTGTGGAGGAGAAACTATCGAGTGTTAAAGCACTGCAGAAGCCTGATTACATGCCTTTAAAAAAGATTCCTTTTCTCAGCGCAGTCGCATCCCCAGCACACTTAACAGGCTTCTGGTGGCCTGCTGCCTCATGAATATCGAGTCCTGATCATTAAAGTAGTAATTTAAGGGTGTTTGCAGAATTTAAAAAAAAAAAGATAAATTTGTTTTCTTGTGATTATGTAACAAAAATCCTGTGAAGCCATAATTTCATGCATTTGTCCCCATTTCTTTACACTCTTCCATGCACATTTGCATACAAGTGACTTTCATTCCGGTTAAACATTTTATTTATTCCGTTAATAAACAAGTGGGAAGATTACCCTGAGAAATTCTTCAAAGATTAATGTGAAAGCTGTTAGCTAGTATACAACATGGACCCATACTTCAAACTATCTTTAAATGTTTCATGAGGAAGAAAACAAATCAAATTTTCTTAACCTTATAAAAATGTGTATGAGCCCTCATTTTGTGGATGCACCAATACTTGTACTCTGTATTCATAAATATGTTCTAATACTACAGAGTCCAATACAAATGTGGAAAATCTAGGCTTGTAGAAATTAACAAGTTAATGCAAAGGGATTAATTAATCCTTTTTATCCAGAAACAAAAGTTATTACAGGGGCTATTTTAAAAAATCTGAATTTGGAGTTTTCTTGGAGAGAGAAGCTGATTTTGGCAATGTAGATGCCTTGTCACAGCTAGGGGGGGGGGGGGGTTCTCTGGGATGGTATCAAGCCTTGGCAGTTCGAACAGTCTTGCATTAATTCCTCTCAGGGATGTTTGGTTCACACACATTTCACAGATGATAAAATAAAGAGACTGACAGGGTGCAGGTGTGGGGAATGCTTTAATACTTCAATGTTTGAGTTAATAAATGGGTTGCAAAACTTTCTTTGGACCATTTATGTCCTTTTCCCACACTTTTTAAATGCTTTGGATTTGTACTTGCATTACTTTTCCACATTCTGACCTTGATTTTGCTTGGAGATAAAGATGCTGGTTGTCTTGAATGTGAATAAAATGACTACTACAAAGATGTATTCGCTGTGGCTGATGTGAAATATGTCCACTTTGCTTTGAAATGTCAGTATTAATTGACATGTAAAGACAACTTTATTGGCTTTTTTATGAAAAATTAAGCAGCTTGGAAAACCTTGCTGTATCGAATGCAGAGCTTGTTACAGCACGTGATCCAAAAGCAACAAAGTTCGTATAAAAGTAAATTTATTACCACAAAAATAGGGCATCCTGTATGTAGTGCATAAATAGATTTAATGTGAAACTACACGACATTGGAGCCGGCTGCAACGCCTCCATGTGTTCTGAATACATTCTAATGCAATCATGAGAAAGGTGAGCACCCAATACAGAAAGGCACTAAACCAGTTGGTAGCACAGCATTATGTTTGCACACATCATCTATTATAACTCAGAATCCTCCCTCTGGTGCCTCAATGCCCACACCTTGGCCAGTTGAGAGGCTTCATTAGTGCTGAGCAGGAAGTACAGCAACCAGAGGTCACAAGACTAATTTCAGATCATACGCTTAAGTTGACGTGTTTCTTTAAAACATGTAATTGGGGCTGAATGAGTTAGCTCTGCTCACAACAATAAAGATGCATCTTATTGAGCTGCTGAAAAATAAGTTTAGCTTGTGTTTTGTTGAAAAGTTGAGACCTGGAAAACCTTAAACCTAAAAATGATAGTCCCCCCTTTTTTTTCTGCGTTGTTTTCTATTCGGTTTTGGTATCATAGTGATGAGCTGAAGCAAAGCCACACGCTTTTTAAAGTGCATGAAATTGTTTTAAAGCTGCAATAATCAAAACATGTAGTTTATCTAATGGAAAATGAATGAGCAGTCAGCAGAGGCTTATATGCAGGCTCTGTCTCTGGTAAGTAATCTACTGTTCTGGACAAAGAGAATCAGGTGCTGGCAGCTATGCAGGTAAATGAGTTTCAGTTTGGTCGATAAAGGCATCCATCAATTCATCTTTATCCTTAGCTGGACATTAGTATTGTTAGCATTACACAATCCAAGCCAGGCTAGCAACTGACATCTAGTCCACTCAACACTTCCCAGTGCTGTAACTGAGCCATGAATGTCAAAAGTAGCCTGGATCGGCCCAATGTCTTCTCTCTGAGATACTATGTGAGCAAAGTTGTCAGATGTTTTTACGGGAACCTCTATGGCATAGGTTTTTTCACATTTAACCCCATCAGTTTACAAAGTGTAACAGGCTGCATGGTAGTGTGGTGGCTAGCACCGCGGCCTCACAGCAAGAAGGTCACTGGTTTGAGCCTCAGCTGAGGGGAGGTTCAAGCAAGTGTGGAGTTTGAATGTTCTCTCTGGATACATGCATGTTAGGTTAACTGATTGATCTAAATTCTGCCAAGGAGTGACTGTGAGTGTGAATGGTTGTTTGTCACTCTATGTTGGCCCTGCGATAGACTAGTATCTGTCCAGGGTGTATCCTGCCTCTCACATGCTAGAAGGTTGGGTTAGGCTCCAGCTTCCCCAAGACCCTTCATTGACCAAGGTGGTATAGATAATATATGGATGGATAAATCCATCAAATCATTAGTATCAAGCTTTAAAAGTTCTAATGACAAGTTAAGACACAACCCTTACCCACAAGCCAAACCAGAAAGAGCATTGTAAAGATGGGGTTCTCCATTTAATCCCTGCAAAATCCCTACCTAGCTTACTTTAAGATTTTTTTGTTTTCATTATTTTGGATTATTTTTTTAAAACTATGTTTTTTTTTTTTTTTTTTTTTTTTTTTTTTTTTTTTTTTTTTTTTTTTTTTTTTTTTTTTTTTTTTTTTCCTTTTTTTTTTTTTTTTTTTTTTTTTTTTTTTTTTTTTTTTTTTTTTTTTTTTTTTTTTTTTTTTTTTTTTTTTTTT
>JBAFSZ010000007.1:4273593-4288271 GCA_036919955.1 Melanotaenia pygmaea | reverse complement strand
CAGACACAGATTGACAACTGATGTCTTAAAAAAGACGGCTATATTGCAAAAATGACGATTTAAAAACAGAGCTACTATAATTCCTGCTGCCACTTAGTGGCGCATTCTAGATAGATAGATAGATTAGATAGATTATAAGATAATCTTATAGGATTTTCCTGTGGTTGAGGTGTGTTAAGAATGAATTTGTCCCAACAATCAGCTCCAAAACGGGTTGTAGCCGACAATCGCAAGTATTGAACATGTTCAATATTTACGACCAAGAATCTTCACTTGTAAGGAAATCTGATGACGCCTGAGTTGTGACTGTGTGTATTGTGATGTGGAACGGAATGTAGCCAATCAGAAAGTGAGCTGACTGGGGAGCAAGGAAGAATATAAAGTCCATGTTCACGCTGTCTCCAGTCTGTTATTTTTTTTAGTTCTTCCTTTTTTAATATAAGTCAGAAGACCACCATGATTACATTATCATATATGTCCTCTGCCATGCTGGGTGTTGTGTTTTATGGTTGTTGCCATGGTTCTTCTTCTTTTTTCTAGTTGTTGTTATTTTTCATCTTCTTTGTTTTCATTAGAGCACGTTTGATCACGCAAGATTTCCGGTTTGGAGGACTAGATTCTAGATTGGTTGTAGGCCAGAATCGTTGTGTGTGTGTTGTTCTGATTATGTTGTATCCATTATCTGAGCGCACCACACACAGTAGGATCAAAGCTGTTAAATGTCTGATTGTTTATCTTCATGTTTGAGGTCTCTAACAGATAAAAAATCAGCCTTGACTTGGTTCTCCACCAGTCTCTTTATCCATTACTTTGAGTGACACGTGTTGCAGTGTTGCAGCAGGGAAAGAACTAAAACCTGCAGGATAGTGGCCCAAGAGGTCAGTGGCCCCTGGGTTAGATCATCAGGTGGCTTTAGCAGGAATGTGGAGGTAATGCATCTATGCCACTTTTCTCCATAGATTCTTCCCTCAAGTGACTAAACATTCCACACGGCTGCTAACGAGTGCTTTGTAAATGTGCGAATGGCTGTGTGAGGTTTATAGTTTAGGTCTATGTCCACATGGAATTGAAGCCAGTTCAGGTGTGAAATCTGTGAGAAAATGGTGGCGAAAACTAAGAGAAAGGCTTCAACATCCCCACGAAACGGCTGTAGTACATACTACAAGGCTGTGGGGGGCGCTACAATGATTAAAGTGTAATACTCCAGATCTAGAACAAGACATAGCTCATGCGCAGATAATAACATATCCGCTTGCACCGCTATTGATGGTACAGTAGCGTACTGTGTTGTAAAAGCAGTGCATTTTGGTGCTAAAGCTGTACACAAGTTAAATTCTGCAAGAAAACAAGCTGACTTTCATCTTTCTGTCTCAGCTTTGTGAATTAATTTGATCTACCTCTGACAAGGAAGCGAAAAAAAAAAAAAGGCTACGAAACAAAAACTTATACTCACGCTGTATACACAGTATCGTGGTCATTATTTTGTTTGATAAACGTGTTTGTGTGAGTGAACTCAGTACAACTTACTCTGGGCACTGTGTGATGATGACTGTTGGAGTAAGGCCACGAGGACTCGGTTCACTAGGAGCTTCGATTTCATTGGACAATCTGTAACTGCAGTTTGACATGAGTCAATGAAATTGAAACTGAATATGTAATATCTATCAGACACTATTTTTACATAGTTAACACATAGAATAGATGTCTTTTCACAGGTATAGAAATGTACCTCTGCTCCTCTGTTAGTGTGGGTACGCTGTGATACCACTGCAAGAAGGCCTCATCAGCGATGAAAATGCAGTTTTTGCAGGAAGACTGTAGGAGCCTGATTTGAGCTAAAACCTCAAATTCCTGCAAACAAAGAATTTCATCACCACAACGTTTCACAAAAAACTGACTACGCTGGCTGATATAGAATTACTGTGCCATTTTCTTCAGTTATCCTCACAGCACCTTGCACTTAATCATTTCCTCCCACAGAGATTGTATAACTTCAGCTCATTCCTGCAGCCTCCTTTTATTGCGTTCACTCTCATCATTATTTTCAACCTATGTTTCAAAGTGGAGTCTTGTTTGTTCATTTGTGAAAAGCATCGTCTAAATGCACAATGTGTCATACATTAAACCATGAAAATAGATAATCCTTTAATCTTTTAAGCTTTTATCTCTCTAACTAACACCCATTACAACACTTACCCTTCTCCTTTTGTCAAAGTTGATGTAGCCATTCTGCAAAAGCAGTGACAGGATGTTAGGTCACTTTGAATATTTTGTAAATAAATACCACAAGGGATGTGAGTGACTTACTGAATCAAGATCAACTTACATCCAGCCTGTCTTTGACTGCTGTGTCCAGCATGGTGAGGTCTGTGAGGAAGATTCCCAGGTAGGGCACGGTGCCCTGAGCGTTAGACTGTGTGTAAAGAGAGAGAAAAAAACCTTTTTTTATTATCAATTTCCCAAAGGCTTCTATTCACAACCCAAAGAACCCAAAGAGTGACACATTTCAGAGCAGCCTGCAGCTATTTTTCACACAGTTGTGGTGAATCGCTCAGAATTTACCACAACACACTCACACAAACACACAGACTGCAGCTTGTTGTTCCACTTTGTTGCTGCATGCTGGTCGATCTCCCCCTACAACCCTCCATCAAACAGCAGACACAACCTCCTGCTAGCAGAAATGACATCACTATCAATGCCTGAATGTAAATGAAAGAGAGAACTACAACCTCAGATAAACTACATGTGACAGATTAAACTGTGTCTTTTGTTTATTTAATAAAAAACTGAGCCAAAATGTTTTTGTCTGATGTGTTTAGTCTTTCACATGGTTGTGGAGGAATTTTGTACCATCATAAACTCTAAAATTTAACATGCTAACTGGGGCACAGAGAATCTGAGATGTAGCTTTTTGGGATTTTTGCAATTTCTTTAAGCATTGCACGGTCTGCCCTTAAGGTAAACATGCTGGGACATCTACCCCTGGAAAAATTAGAGTCTGTCTTGAATGTTTTCCAGTTGTAAATAATCTTTCTCTCTGTAGAATGATGAACTCCAAATAGTTTGGAAATGACCTTATAACCCTTCCCACATTGATGTGCAGCAAGAATTTCTTCTTTAAGATCTTTGTTGACATCTTTCCTCCTTGGCAACACACACCTGAATGCTGCAAACGTACCAAACTTATACTTTTATAGAGGACTTGACACCAATGATGGTCAACTAATCAAGTGTTTTTGATCAGCAGAACCTGGCTGCTACCAACCTTTATTTTAATGGAAGTGGTAAAAGTGTAACTAATGTTTTACTCACTGATTCTGCATTTTGGCTTACTTTTTTTCAGTGACACTGTAATATGTCACATGTTGTTCATCTGAGGTTGTATTTATAAAAGTTTAAGACCTAATAGGAACCAGATGATTTTTTTTAAATCATGTCCTGAAATGTAAAGCCTTGGAATTGAAAGAAATATATTTTTTTAATCCACATTCATAGTGTCAATGTTCTTAAATAATTTTTGTGATGAAGACAGGAGGGTTACCATCAAAACCTATCAGGTATGTGTGACAGATTACGTGTCTGATATTTTCTTTTTTTATATATTGTGCACAATAAGCAAGACACACGTCATGTTTACTACTTTATAAACCTTAGAATACACCTAAATTGCCTGAATGTAAATGACAGCGGAAACTTAATTTCTGCTCTCTAAGTTTGGTAATTCTAGACTTTTACAGAGTCTTACATCATTCTGAAATTTTCCAGAATCTGCCATAAAGACTTGACATGAAACCAGACTAAGCATGTCCAAGCCTTTTAGGAGAAGGAGCTGTACAGTTTCATCTAGTCCCAGCTGGTTGTTGACCTCTCCAACAGCAGTCTTAAGCTGTCAGAGAGAAGTTAGTCATTTCAAAACCCAAATGTTCCACCTCCTCATCAACTTCCATCAAAATCCTTTGCAACATTTCTTCTTCACTTACCTTGTTAACATGTCTGAGGTTGAGCTTGTTGTCAAGGTTGGCAAACTTTGACGTGCCCTCCTGAAAGACAAAACCAAGAGAAGAGGTTATGATAGTGCTTTGTGATTTTTGAGAGCTTTAAACTGAGATGTTATCAAGTACTCATGAAAACTAATTACATGCTTAAGTTTATTTATTTATGATCTATATATATTTAAACTATGCAACTATCATTTGACAAAAACAAAATCAAACAAAAATTCTTTCTTAAGGTATTCTTAAGACATATTTATTTTTCCTTTACATATGTAAATAGGTACATCCATGTCAAATGTCACTGCCCACATACTCTCATGCGTGCTTTACATTAGCATGGTTGTTAGGCAATACACCCACTAGAGCCGTGATTCCCAACCCTGGTCCTCAAGGCACACTATCCTGCAGGTCTTAGATGTCTCCCTGCTATGACACACCTGATTCAAATCCATGGCTCATTAGCAGACTTATACAGAACTTGTCAGAGATCCATTTAATGTGAATCCGTTGTGTTGCAGCAGGGAGTCATCTAAGACCTGCAGGATAGTGTGCCTTGAGGACCAGGGTTGGGAATCACTGCACTAGAGGACAGTGTAAAGTTAACTTCTGAGCTCTGACATCAGCTTCACATAACAACAAACATAGTGACGATGGTGGGAAAGATTACGATTAGTTACAATCTCAGAAAGACACATAGATGACAATGGTCTGCAGCCATTAAATACATCATGGCTTCTTCTTTGTTGCATTCACAGGTTGCATGTGGGCTACAAGGCACAACACTGCCCCCACAGTTTCTGGTGGTACTGCTTTGTTTGCTACATCTCAGTACGCATCTACATTTTCTCTGTGAAAATGAACTGTATATTCATGTAAAAGATGCAGAAGATGGACAGAAAGCTTTCTCCATATGCATTTTTAACGGTATCTAATGTTTGTCATTTCTTGGAAAATCTGTAAAACATGATGACTCATCCTGTCCTTGGGAGTAGATGTTGATTTTGTATTCAAGGAAACACTCTCAGACTTTATATTTCATCATCATTCATACTAAAAAGTGGACAGTGCTTGATAAGGCCAGTAGAGATAACCAATCAGAACAGACTTTCCAGGGATTGCCATGAAAAGAAACTTCCCTAAAACCTCTGAGTCAACACTGGTACCACTTTGATACACACTGCCGATCTTTACATGTGATTTCCGGTAATTTATGTCATCAACAGATCTTTCCAGTCTTTCACAATGCTTCTGCCTCTGGCATTTTCCTTCCATTTAATAGCATGTTTCTCTGTGATGACTGCTCATTGTCACCTACATCTGGTTCATGTGTTGGTGATAAGAAGAGAAGCAGACCCAGTGTTTACAGGAAATGTATAAATATGCAGAGGCATAACGCATCCACTTTGGAGTTGCCTCCTTTGATTGGTGGTAGCAGCTAGTAATATTGGTTCTGCAGCACTTTGAGCTGAGAATAGCAGATTGTTGTAACCTAAGGATCAAAACAATGAGTTAAAATTTGTGAAAACTCTGTATTTATAGCATCAACTTACATGCAATTCTTGAAAGCATTTAGTTGAGACACAGATATGCCTTGAATAAAGCTAATTTTAGGATTAACAGTTAAGTGTCAGAGACTTTGAAAGATATGTAGCTTGTGCTTTATATTTTCTTCTGAGGCTTTAAGACAAAATAATCAGAACAGACTTCAAACCTGCCACCAGTCTCCAAAAGGAGCAGTTCACAGGAGGAAAATCACATAAAACAAGTGCAGAAAATGATTAGAAAGGGCCATTTAATTTCTAAACAAGGGGAGCAAACCACTCCATCTTTGAATAGAGACTGCTTTTTCTAAATTTTCTAGTCTATAACAAAAATCAAGGTTATTAAGATTATATTATATTTCTGTCAAAGGATGACACCATAACACTTTCAGATGACAGATTTGGGAAAGATCAGTTCCTCCATACTTTTTGTGTTTTATTAATCGGAATCATCCATCATTCATCAGCTAGTCAGAGTCATTTACAGACAAGCTGTGAGATGAAGGGAAGCAGGCAACTCAAAGATCAACTAGGGCCATGGTGTTTTTTTTTTTTTTTCTGACATCAAAGCTCAGACTGAAGATTTTAAAAAATCAAAGCAAATGTTTGAATGCATTCTTTTCTGGGGGTATCACGGGTGAAATCGCAGCTAATGCAAAATAATTGATGCACTGCATTGCGCCATTTTAGCAAATCAAAACAGCTGACAAAACACTGCTAATTCTGACAATTTCCTGAACTTTGATGACACAATGGAAACTAAACATAATGCGTGTCTTCAGATGGGTGTCTCACACTGAAGCGAAAGTGTTGACAGAATAAGGGCAGTTGCACTCAGACAGATTAGACTCTCTCTAGGTCTTTAAATCCGTTTTAAATCTTCAACACTGCTTGTTGTTCTCAGCCGAGGATCAGGCTTAACTTTTGAGAGCAGAGAGGAGATGAACCAGTGTGGTCCAGCAGTGGCACTGAAAATACTCACACACTGTTAGTGAAATTATAGGATGCATGTTGTAAGGATGTAAGGTATAATCAGGCAGAAGAGTCGTGTGGTTTGTTATAGTTGCAGGTGGAGCTGCAGTAAGAATGTGCTTTCTAGCGATGCTGCACCATCATGACACACTGTAGGTATTTTTTATTTTTGATAAATTTTATACATGGTGATATAACGCTTCTTTGATTATTTTATTTATCAGAACATTAAAAACATAATCTTTTCTCTAGCAGGTCTTAAAGTGAATTAAATCCAACCTAAGGTGAACAATGACAATTTTTACAAAGCGCAATCATTTATTAAACAAATTCTAAGTGTCTGGAAAAACCACCCCATGATTCAGCAGCTTGTAGAAGCAACGTCAGCAGTAATGACTTTTCTCTATGTTTCTCTATGATGTTATCAGTCTCTCACATTGCAACGTTGCTTAAGCTTAATGAAGTTTGAAGCATTGTTTTATGCCGAGCTATCTCAAGGTCCCATTTCAGCGTTTCAATCAGGTTGAGGTCTGGACTTTGCCTGGATCATGTCACCACCTTAATTCTTTTCATTTTCAGCCATTTTGTTGTAGACATGCTTCTGTGTTTGGGATCGCTATCTCTTTGCATGATCCAGTTTCAGCCTAACTTCAGCTGTCAGAGGATCTCACATTTGTCTTTAGAATACTTTGGTCTACAGAGGAGTTCACGGCCTACTCAATGAGTGCAAAGTGTCCAGGTTTTTAGCTGCAGAACAAACCCAAATCATCATCCCTCCACCACCGTGCTTGATAGTTGGTATGCTGTGTTTGGTTTTCTATGCATTCTGACCAAACATGTCCAGTTTGGTTGCACTGAAGACATCCATTTAGAAGTTTTGTGGTTTAGATACTGTGCATTTTTTAGGGTGCATTCACACTAGATTAGTCCAAGGGACTCGGTTCAATTAGGCTTGTATTTATAAAAATTTTCACCCCTTTTTTTCAAACCACATCGGCGATATTACAAATTTATAACAGCTGCTTTCTAGGTGGAAGTATTCCCCAAAATGACCATTGACCAAGAAGAAAAAAGAAGAAAATCTGACTCATTGATTGGGCAGGGCGGACACCGGCTTGTTTATACTCATTCATACTGCTCCAAATGGACCAGACTGTCCTGTGAAACAGACCAGGATTCAGCAACCATTCTTCTACAACCCTTCTGAACAAGCCATACTTGTTCAGTCTTTCTAACTGCTCTGTCACGAACTGTAACATTTAGCATGCTAACTAAGGCGCGTATATGTAGCTCTTGAGTTTCTTGCAGTTTCTCTGATCATTGCACTAAACTCGGGCTGAACTTGGTGGGACGTCCACTCTTGGAAAAAATTGGCTGCTGTCTTGAATATTTACCCATTGTGAATAAGTAGTATGGAAATGACCTTATAACTCTTCCCAGATTAATGTGCAGCAAGAATTACTTCTCCAAGATCATTGCTGTTTTTCCTCCTAAACATTGTCAAGATTTTACATAATTTGAACAAACTAGAAAAAAATAGACTGTAAAATCTCCTTTAATTGATCACCTGGGTGATACTGCCCCTTTTAATTCTTAAGGGAAGCATTAAGAGTGAACTTTGTTATTCACATGATACTTGTGCATTTTGGCTTAGATTTTGTTATAGAGGATCTTTTTACTGATCTTTTAGACTTGGTAGGGATCAGATTCTTTTTCTTCTTTTTTTGGTCTTGTTCTGATGCATAAACCTTACAATTGAAAGAGGATATCTTTACTGTTTCTCACAACGGTAATTACTGGAATCTTCGAAAGAGTTTCAGACCATTTTATTTGGCTTTGTCCTCTTGATTTTCACAATGTTGGCACAAACAAAGAAATAAGATGCTGGGAGAGTGCTTGACATCTGTTTCCCATGTGGATTTAGACTCATATTTATAAAACAGGATTTGCAAAACTGTGTTGATATTGAGTAAAAACAGGCTACTTATTATTTTTTTAATCAAACAAATACTTCATGACTTCGTCTATCCACAACATACTGTCACGTACTGTACACACACGTGTATAAAAAAGAAATGTTTGTAGTTAGGTGAGCAAAGGTGGAGAAGAAAAAGACCTTTGAAGATTTCTTTTGCAAGGCATGGAAGAGATAAGCATTAAAAACATCAAAAAGCCTCCAGAGCAGCACAAGTCTCAGTAAAAATAGCCCCGAAACAAATGCAGAACATCACAAAAGAACTGTTGAAATCTGACTCTCCACCATGACTACACTCCCACTGTACAACCCTGTCAGAGAGCTCAAACTGGCAGCTTTCCAGCCTCCACACCACCACAGTTTTACCACCAAACATTACATTCAAATCACAGGATGCATAGAAAAGGTGTCATCCAGGCTTGAACATTTCACAGTGAGGTGGGTGGGCTGCATTCTGTGTCATAATCGAGGTACAAACCAGTTTCTGTTTGTCCCTCTGAACCTGCTCTTCACATTGTTTCAGGTTACTGATGACATCATTCAGCACCTGGTCCTGATTTTACTTTATCCAGCCAAAACATGCAGAATTTATTTATTATTCTAACTTTATCTAGATAATAACTCACCTCCTTCAGCAGCTCTCTGCTATGTGAGTAGTTGTCCTTGTCCGAGAAGATTTCAGACAGTTCCTCGTATCTCCTCAACGCCTCTCTGTAAAGTAACCACATCAGTGTGATCAGGAGTCAGCGGAAGCAAGATTTTGTTGATGGCACCAAGTTTTCTAGTCTTCATTTTTAATCTTTATGAATCCCTGTTTAAAGTTATTTGCAAGGTTTCTTTGCTAAGTCATAAATAGTGTCCCAAAGGTAACTGTGGAGGGTTATACCAGTTTCCTGCAATACTCAATGATGCTAAGCATCTGCAAGCAGAGGAAGGTTAACAGGTGTAGGTCAGTTGTGTAAAAAAAAAAATCAAATTATTACTTACAAATAAATGCAATAAAAACTTGTTGAAATGATTAAACTTTTTTTTAAAATACACATAGTAATGATTCTTCACCATATTAAATGTAAAGCAGAAAGCTTTAACCTCTTCGTCACAAAATCCCCTTTTATAAGGCAGACGTGCAGTACAGAAGGTGACTGCACACACTAGAAAGCACCAATTCTAACATGGAGCATGTTAAAATCTCAGGGACAAACTCGGATAAAAGACTCTACCAAGTATTGGCATCCAACCCAAACACAGTTTAAACCCCAAGCAATTATATTGGAATTTAACAAAAACATGAGAACTTTAGAGCTTCTGCTAATTTCTCCACTTCAATCAAACCACACAAACAAGATGTCACATGAAAGCAGAGACTCTGCTGATTACAGAGACGTCTGTCTCATCCATGTGGGAGAAAAAAAAAATCTGTGAATTGGCAGCCAAAGAGTCGCGAAGAAAACAAAACACAAAATCTTAAATCATGTCTCACTTTTGTTGATTTGTGGTCAAAACAGGTGGGTTAGCATCCTAGTGGTTACAGAGGTGGGCTTGGGCCGGAGGACCACGGTTCAAGTCCCTGCTGTGGCAACAGAGGTGAGCCACTGTGGGCAGAACGTTTTTATCCAGGCTGAGAGAATAATGAGGCGGCAAAAAAACTCAATTTCAGTTTTTGTGTGTTTCACATAATTTCTATATATTTTTTATTTAAATGACATGAAATGGTGACAGGTTTTATTGTTAAGCTCTTTTTTAGTTATTTAGGTGTCCACTTACTCATGAATTTTAGCAGGGTTTCGTTGTTGGGGTATGTGTGTATCTTGCCGTCGTTTTTTATGATTTCCATTTTTATTGTTTTGCTATTAAATAAAAATTAAATTAAATTAAATTAAATTAAATTAAATTAAATTAAATTAAATTAAATTAAATTAAATTAAATTGTGTGTTAGAACCGGGGTAGGGTAGACTGTGGTGGGGGGGCTGTGAAGTATTGTTTTTTGTGCTTCCTTTAGGTACTATAAAACTACCACCCAAGTAAAGCCTGACTGATTATAAAGCTGGACTTTCTAGATGCAGCTTCATCTCAGTGGAGTCATTTAGCCACAGACCTGTCAGTTTCCTGCCACGTCCTCCTCAGCCGGTGGATGGGGTTACTCTGCAGCGCTGACACAATGGCGTACAGTGAGGAAAAATTTTTCCTGGCTCGGCACTCCTGTAGCAAAGGATACACTGCTCATTACAGGCATTTACATACTCACGCAAACTCTCATGCACACACTCATGTTGTAACTGAGAGCACCTGCCTGTGTGGGTCTGGCTGGGATTAAGTTACATCATCAGTCTCATGTGCTGAATAATGCGTGCTACTGAAGATGCTTTGAGACAGAGATGCCATGATGGTGCATTTCCCCAAAATGGGATGAATGAGCTGCTTTCTTCTTGGACATATTGGTGTATTTATGTACTTTTTTGATATATACATATATATAAATATATATATATATATATATTGGTAGAGTCTGGAAACTGGGTGGTCATTGCATTTTGATGATCTGTTTGCCTTTAAAATGCTTGCTCACACAAATTTAACTAGCTGCTGGAGCATCAAAACTGGCCTTTAGAATTAGTACCAGAATTATGTTAAAGTTATATACTATAGACAAAAATAGAAAAACACAGATATGCCTGTATTTAAGTTGAGCTGTCATTGCTGTGAGCTCTTCAACATTTTAGAACAAGGTGACTTGTGACAAATACTGATCTTACTAGCATGTACTTTTCATGCAACTCACTCCTTTTCCTTCTCATTATGCCAAAAAGTCACAGTAAAGCAAATTCAGAGATTTATTTCTGCTTTATTCAGACTTTAAGATGTACAGGAAGTATAAAAATATGCAGCTTCAGAAAAATCTCTTTAATCTTCTTGCGAGCCTGGAAATGCACTAAAGATAAATTGTTCCTTTGTTGTTGCTTCTTGCCTCGAACACAACCATAAATCAAGACTTCCACCTGACTGTGTTTTGCTCTCAGCTACTGATGAAATTGAAATTACTGTTGCGGTCTCATCGATGGTATGTGCAATCTTTGAGCTGATAATAGGATTATTGTTAGAGGATTATTGGTGGTATATTTTAGAAAAAACTGAGTTTTTTTTTTTTTAGTCTTTTGAGTCTGAAGTACTGTTGACAATTTCTTTTCAGAAGAAAACCCATTTCTAATTCAAAGCCTCTGAAATAAGTTACAGGCATCAAAGCTATAACCTTCAGTCTTGTTTTTATGTTTCACTGACCTCTGCCACACTGATCCATTTCTCCAGCAGTCGTGCTCTCTGCTGGCTGCGGAGCTTCGTAGGCCAGAGGCAGGATGCTAAAACTGCATTAGCCAGCTTGTTGAACTGACGTATGGTGGCCCGGACAGACCAGCAAACGCCTTCCCTCCCTTTTTTGTCCCTCTGAGACCACAGTGAGCCCAAACAGTGGTACGGGACCAGGCGGACAAACAGCTCCTGAGAGGTGAAATACAGATCAATTTCCTCGAAATCACTAATCAAACAGTGACCTGAACTGGGAGGCGCTTCTTGTTTAATTTCCTGCTGACAGATATTGAGTTTCTGTAGTTGGTGACTTTTTGTTTGTCTTTGGTGGATCATGTTACTGTGCAACCAGTTTAATCTGATCAAACTGATGCTTTGATAGGAAAAATTAAACTTAGTGAACATACTGAAGGTGATTCTTGTGTTTTATGAAAACAGTAATATTGATCATATGTTAACAGCAGAAACAAGATGAAACCTGAACTGTAGTCAATAACCTCAAAACAGAGGTGCAAGCACTCACATAGAGAAAACTGTAAATGACTAGTTAATTGTTTACCTCACGCCATCCTGAGGAAAATAAACATCCAGTGTGTAAAAGTCAACTTACGGTTTCTATCTTTGTGAGCTGCTCAGCAATGAGCGCTGCAGGGAAACCAAGGACACTTGTGGGTTCGAACCTGGAAGCGTCGGGAGGAGGGCCGGTGAATCCGGACTGATCTGCAAACACAGAAGCAGCTTAGTGGAATATGAATCAGAAGATTCAGATGATCACAAACAAGTTTTTATTTGCGATAAAAACTCTAATTTGTTAGTTAGAGGATACAATAGATTCCAGAAAACTTTTCTGTCCATGTGGGATCAGTTCCTCAAAGAAAGAGCCAATAAAGTTCAGAACAATGTGGTCAAGACTGCATACATTTCTGCACATCCATGCTGCGTCTACTGAACTCATTATCCGTCTGGAAAAATCTTTGAGAAGAAGCTAAACTGTGGCTATAAAGACATGTATAGAATCAGGTCAAATAATTACTGGGAATCAATTGATTTATTGGTATTAATGGATTGAAAGTGTACCAAACACACCTCCTTCCCACTGCTAACAGCCTGGACTGTTGACATAAGGCTGGTTGACTCCTTGGATTTATGATATGGAGCAATGATGCTGATTACTGCAGGTTATTTTCTCCCCTCATTTGTAGATCTGCAGCTCATTGAATTGTTTTCTACCTAAAATTCTAGCTGATGCTACTGTAGAAAATGTGTACTGTAAAAACTTTTAATATTTCTTTCTAAGTTAGGTGAGCAAATAGTTATTAAAAAAAACCTCAAGCAAAACTCAAACTGTAAAGTTTACAAATCAGCTGTTCAGTTAAAGAAATTATTAAGTTGACACAACTTTGGAGAAGTATTTACGCCTCCAATAAATGCAACTAAAGGCACTGTGCATGGTACAATGGTTTTTCAAGTTTTGGGAATCGTGTCATTTCACCCTGACCATAATATGAATACATATTAGTAGCTAGAACCAAATAAAGTTCAGACACACGTTATAGTTGTGTATATGTGTATATGTGTTAATGTTTGTGTGTATTAGTATATATGGTTTATTTAAATATGTATATTCTCTTTCCTGGATATGAATGTATTGACATTTGGGTTGTGGAACTATTGCGGACAGTCTTGTAACTTCAGTATGTCAAATGTTCAACGGAAATGCTTAATTTTTAAGCGCTATTTGAAGTCTTAAATACAGACTTCTTGGGCTGCAGTGGTGTGATGTTTAGCACCGTCACCTTACAGCAAGAAGGTAACTGGTTTGAGTCGAAAGGTTATTGTTCACTCTAAATTCTCCTGGAAGTGAATGTGAGTAATTGTTTGTCTCCTTGCATTGGACTGGTGACCTGTTCAGGTGAACCCTGTCTCTCACCTACAGGAGTAGGCTGTAGTCCCCTACAAAAAGACTTGTGTTGTGTGAACTTACAGTAAGTGGGTAAATCACTTATTATGTTGGATAAACTAAAAACGTTTTTTTAAAAATTATTTCAGAGCTATTTTCATCTTAACAACACTAATTATTTCAGCTCAAAGACACGAGTAGAGCTGAATATCCTATGTTTGTTAAACTTTTATTTCCTTTTTTTAGGTTCACACAACCTTCGTGAGTTTACTTAAAAAAGCTTTGCAGCTGGTTTCCTTACGTTTTAAAGTTCACACAACTCTTTCTATTACAGTGTGGTGTTACAGACCAATGAAGTATATGTTTAGAAAATTTGAAGTGAAACCAGCTATCCTGATGCTAAAAACCAAACTCTTTAATACATTGATTAAATGTCCAGATGAATCTGATGTTACACTGAATAATTAAAGAAAATTGAGCTATTATCATGAAAGATATGAAATGTGGTGAAAACCTCCTAAACAGGCAGGATTTTCGTATGGATTAGGACCACTTTAATCAAAATCTCAAAACACATCATTGGCCTTGGCAGAGGATGTGCACTCAGAGACCTCAGATCAATTGTCTGAATTCAATTTTGAACTGTGGCTTTGCAATAAAGCTGTGTGTTAAATAGCTGATGGATTTCAAACAGCCACACATTTCAATGTGAGGTTGGAGGGAAAAGTCTTAATAAGGATTTATTTTCAATGAACACAAAATGTCTGAACTAAATTTAGCAAAAATCCACCCTGGAGACATTGAGAATGTTTGGAGGAAGTAGGGGACAAACAATCCAGTTTCCAAAGGTTGCAACCTTGTAAGAAATTCATTAAATATCTATCTATATATCTATCTATCTTTCTATCTATCTTTCTATCTATCTTTCTATCTATCTATCTATCTATCTATCTATCTATCTATCTATCTATCTATCTATCTATCTATCTAT
>JBAFSZ010000007.1:4223051-4254568 GCA_036919955.1 Melanotaenia pygmaea | reverse complement strand
GGTCAAAATGACGATATACTTGTACACTACAATGTTTTGGTCATCACGAAAGCAGAGCTTTTTGCCCTCCAGCGTAGGGCGCATGCGCGGGATTACCGAACGTAAACAATAACATTCAACGTGCCTATAAAAAGAGCATCCACCAAAGGTTTAGTTTTTCCAAACAAGAATGGGTTGTGGCTCAAAACTTGTGTCAGATTTAATGAGCGTCATCAATATGTAAAAAAAAAAAAAATTAATTATTTCATTTATTAAATTAAGCATTTCAGCATCTACAGACCAATGGATCGTCCTGACCTTTGAATTTTCAGACAGCACTATCTGAGAAACCATCATGACACCATGATCAACATGGTCATGAGCTCAGGAGGACCTTGGAAATCTATTTTCACTCAGCACAAAAATTTAACTTCAGACTATATTTCACAAGAAGGAAATTTGTGAAGATGCTGTTGAGAAAGAGGTTTTTATTGGAAGTTTGGAGACGGCAGTGGCTCAAGGGGGTAGAGCAGGCTGTCCAATGACTGGAAGGTTGGCGGTTTGATTCCCACTCCTGCAGTCAACTGCCGTTGTGTCCTTGGGCAAGACACTTAACCCTCCTTGCCTCCAGTGTTGGCATCACTGGTGAATGAATGTGGATGAATGTTCGGTGATGGGTCGGAGAGGCTGTAGATGCGGACTGGCAGCCACGTCTCCGTCAGCTTGCCCCAGGGCAGCTGTGGCACATGTAGCTTACTATCACCAGGTATGAGTGAGGAGTGGATGAATAATGGATTCACAATGTGATTCCTCTGAAAAACTGCAACAGTTAGTATCAACAGTTCTCAATACATTAAAAAGCCTATTTTACTCCTGACATCAATCAATTTGTGCACAAATAAACTACAAATTTTTTTTATTTAACATTCCAATCCCACATAGATGATCTTGTTTTTCTTTCTCTTTTTCCAACAGCAATAAAATCAGATTTCCATGTTCTGATGGGTCAAGGTTGATGCAGTTTTCATGCAAGTTGTAGACTGCAGTAATGTGATTTATGGGACGCAATCCTCTTCAGCTGTTAAACTTGTAGACCTTTGGTACTGATTATTTTTATACACATCATGCCAATTTATACAGTAAGGTTGGAATATATTTATTGTTATCTCATCTCTATAAAGCCCCGATTACATGTTCCCCAGAGTTGATTTATGTACAATGTATATTAGTTTATAGAGATTTTCACTCACTCTGCAGAGCAACTTTTATGCCATGATTTTACATCATGGTCCATGGCATGAACTTGGAAAAACTGGTTTTAATTTGAGTTCACCTGATGACATAAACAAGGCTTTTCCTTAACTTTTTAAAGCCTGAAGTTTACAACAATTGGTGCCAAACTGTGCTGCAAACTGCTTAATTTCAAAGAGACATTCATTTACATTCTGCAAATGTTTTTAAGGCCACACAGAAACTTTTTTTCCCTTCATACTATGTGTCATCTTCATTTATTCTTTAGCAGTAACATACACTGATATTCAAATATACCTTGTGGTTGCAAAGATACACTCATTTCATATGGGTATGAAATAATCAAGTGCAGGCCCAAATAAACAGGCACATGGCTCAAAGGGTTAAATTTACGTCACTATATTTTGTAATACTATAAATTTATAAAAAATATAATATATTATAATATAAAAAACCTCCCAATCTCTAGATGTAATTGTTTTGTATAGTTGCAGGACTATTTTACACATTTATTCCTACTGATTTATTTATTTAATGATTTATTTATACATTTGTTGAACATTTACTATGTTAGTAGATTTTTAAAATAATTTAAAATGAATTAAATTTATATTTAAATAGATTTCTACAATAAATCAGTCTCCTACACCAGGCAGGTTCATGAACTCCAGTCAACAAATGGTGCCAGTATCTGTTTTGCTTCTTGGTTGTTTGTTGTTTTTAAATCTTCTTTATAAAATGCTTTGATGTCTTGAAAATTGGGACACTCTTTAATATTCAAGTATTGACAAAGGTTGCATATTAGTACCAATACTACAACTTATATTAACGACAACAATTATAGTCTTACTAAACATTGCTTATAATTCATACATATGGAAAACTTTGGGCTCAAGGGCGTGATAAAATAGAAAATACGAGAAGCAGCAAACATGAAATTTGGATTTTGAGTCTCCAAATGTGGGAAGGACCCAGAACTGCTGAATCCAAACTTCCTATAATGCAGTTAAAAGTTAAATGTCTGATTCCAAATTCTCTTAAACTGTACATTTTTAATCCCCAATCAAAAGTCATCAGTCACTAATATGTATTTTCTATCTCCAGTCATTTAGCAGATGCGTTTATCCAAAGCAACTTACATTTGAGAGTAAGAACAACACAAGCAAGAATTCAAACAAGGTGGGATATAATTAAGTCGCAGTCAGACTGCTGTGAGTCCACTGGACCCAGGTGCTGTCATGTAGTGTATTTTACCCTAAACTAAGTAATCAAGCCAACTTCTTAAAAAAATCTAAACAAAATAAAATAAAACCTTTTAAAATCTTTTTATGCTGGACAAAATGCAAATGGAACAGAAACAGCATTGGGCATAGAATAACATATGCTAATAATCTGCTTTGATTCCTCATTATAAGCAGTGCGAGTTATGAGGAGTTAAAGAGACATGATGTTCCTTTGTGATCTTATTTGTCTTGTCATCGTCACACCTCTGGGGCTTTTGTCGAACTTTGTCTTCGTCCCCGATCATCAGGCAGACCGGTTGCAAAGAGCTACTGGTATTTGCTCGCCACCCAGTGGTCACATTTGGAAAATGTCATTTCACCTCCTCTTTAAGCTGCCAGGGGCCATTTTGAACCTTACAATGGTGTTACACATAATACAGAGACATGAGACATAAACAAATGAGGATTAAAAGGCAGAAACAAAAACTTGAATCTGGTAGTAATAATCCAAATGTCCAAGCTTTATCATTTTTCTCCATGTTTGTGACTCTGTTAAAGCACTTTCTAAGCTTATGAGCTGTCATGAATTCCACAATGTGTATTCCATTTTCAGTTTAGACCTATTGACGACTAACGCATGAGGTTGGTGCACGTGTTTTAATTTTCCATTTCAAATTCCAGATGCACAGGACACGATCCTCTACATATTTCATCCACACTGTAGTTTGCCTCTACTTTCGCTTAAATTACCCTAGTTAATTTTACGGAAAATAAATATCCTGTATGGTTTTTATAAATTTCCACCAGGACAGACTACCTCAGATCGGGTAAATCTGCAGGACAAGACTCACATCTCCTCTCAGATGCTCAACAGTTGAGATGTTCAGCATTGCTTCTTCTGTTGGAAAACTTTTAAACCTTAGACTTGGCCGGTCCCTTTTGTTAGAGACCAATTAATGAGGCGGCTAAACTCACTAATTGGCCACTTAATTGGTCTCCTGCTACAGCGCGCGCTCCACCGCCATCCCTCCCTCCTGCTCTCAGACATCCCAATCCCACCTTGTCAGAACGATTTAGGGTCAAGTCTGTCAGACAGGAAGGTACTCTCTCCGAAGAACCCTCCCACCCCAGCATCCACGTCTGGATCAGTATCTCCCTCCCACTCTATCTCAGTGTTTTATGTCTGCGTCACAACAAGTCGGTCGAGAGCGAGAGGTAGGGATGATGGCGTCTCTGGCGGCTTGATTCCGGTGCAGCTCTTACAAACCCGCCTTAATAGCATCAGTAGGTGGTGGCGGAGAGGTGGTGTGGGCAGGGGGGGGAGAAGAGCAACAGCGACGGGAACATGACGAAACGGCACCGCGGAGGACGGACAAACTAGACTGAGAGACGGACGGACAGTCAGTCGCCTTTCCCCCCCTCTCCTCCTCCTCCTTCTCGGTGACTGCTTGACTGACACACACAGGCGCTTGGCACAGACAGGGACATACATGCACACCATCCACTTTTTACAAACACGCAAGCTGCGCATTGGAGCGGACAGTAATTGGGCAGCGGAGATCCACAGCAGATGAGGGCATTTCATGTCCACCCTATCCAGGAATCACTGTGACCCCGACGGAAAGGAGTTTGACTTGACAGGTACCCTTCAGCCGGCCAGCTCACTGTACAATTTGCCTAATTTCCATCTGATGCACACACACTGTTTTGCACCCTGCGTCTGTCTTTACTTGAGTGCATGCACTGGAACAAATGCTCAATGTGCAGATAATGCCTGCAGAGTCATTTCATGCACCTATTCAAGTTTCTAAGGTGTTGGGAGAGGAGGTGAAGACAACAGCAAAGTGCATGGCAGATGCTTCAAGTAGCAGTTCAGTGATCTTTGCCCATTTACTCAAACTGTATTGCAGTAGTCATCATGCAGTGTTTTATTCTGTGTGTGTGTGCGTGTGTTTGATGCATGCAGTAATCATTTGTCTTGCTCTCTGGTTGTGTACTCACTCTCATCTTTCACTGTGGTGGATACAGGCTGTCGCTATGCTCAGGTCTAAAAAAAGGAGGAGGGGAAGGATTTTAACCCCTTTGTGCCGAAGCCCGCTTGTCTCAGCCGGGCCGTAAACCCCCTCTGTCAGCAGTGGCAGCAAAGTATTCAGCGAATAAATCGGATTTCCATTTCACATGAGCCCTGCTCTCTCCTCTATGTGTCTCTTCTCAGGATGGGGGGAGTAAGTGAGGGAGATGATGTGCTGGCTCGATGGAGTGATGGACTACTGTACCTCGGGAATGTGAAAAGAGTGAGTGTGTATGTGTGTGTGTGACAGAAACATACTTTTGAGTTTGTGTGCTGTGTGTATATGTCTGTGAGTGTGTTCACGTGGATTCAAAGACTTCCATTTAGTTTCGTCAGTCATTTGGCTCACCTGCTATCTCTTTCTCAGGTAGATGGAGTCAAGCAATGTTGTCTGGTGAGATTTGAGGACAACTCTGAGTTCTGGGTACTGAGGAAGGACATACACTCATGTAAGAACTCTTTCCCTTCCTTCCTTTACCCTCTGTTAGAAATGGAAAAAGCTTCCCTGTTGGGAAAACTTTTCTCTTTGTTGTGTTAGAAATAAATACTCTTTATTTTTTAACTGAAGAAGTTGAGTCCTGACTTTGTTGTTTTTAGCTCAAGATCTCCTAATTGTTATTCTTGAAAATGTGGAGATAGTGCTGGTGGCAGTAGCAGTGTCTTAATCGGTATATTAGAGTTATGAATTTATTAAATTAATGAATCCTCTGGGTGATGGATCCCCACCTTTCTCAACCTTATATCAAGTGAAAGGGGAAGTTGGACACTTGTTAGGACCGAGCTGAACATCCAGATGTCAAATATAGTGAAATCTGAAAGAGAGCAGGAGACGCTGTAATCAATGAGGTGGCAAGGATGTGAATCAATATACATAAATTAATGCAGTTGACTGCTCTCTCTCTGTCTTCCTCTCACACATTTACTTCCTCCCCTCCCCTGCCTCTCTCTGTCTTTTTTCTATTTGCCTCAGTCGCTGCTGGAGTGGAAGAAGTTTGCTGTATTTGTGACGCTCCACCTCTTAAAGAACCCCTCATAAATTGTCTTAAATGTCGCCACGGTAAGGAAGCACATCTCATCATACGCTGTCAAACACTGGCTCTCCATCAGTACTTGCAGTGACCTTGAAGACTTGACACACTTTGGTAAATAACAGTGCCACTCTAAAGAAAAAAAAATAGAAAGCCCAATATCATAAATGATAAATATGAGCTTTTGCACCTGCAACCTGACTGGAGTGAAAATAAATTAGATATCTATACACAAACATATAGACTTACATGCAACATATTACCTTATTTTCCTCCTAGGCATGTGTGCAATTCAGAGTTCCCATCCAGACAAAAACGTGAAAATACTCTGTTCTAAAAGTATAATGCTGCTTGAAAGTTTGTAAAATCTTTAGATTTCTGTATATTTCTGCATAAATACAGAACTTTGCAAAAGTCTTCAGCCACCTGAAAGGCAAGCTTTCTTGTTATTTCTTTAAATAGTCTTCAGGAATAGTTCTGCAGGTTTCTTGAAGGACTTTCCAAAGCTTTTCTCTAGATGTCGGCTGCCTTTTGTTCTGTTCTCTGTTAAGATATCTCACACTGCCTCAGCACTGCCTCAGTTGAGGTCTGAGCTCTGAGGAGCATTCATCCCTCCATCAGACCTGTTGCCACTGATTTTCAGTCCACTTTTTGTGTCATGTGGCATATTTCAGCCATTTCTCCCTGTTTCCCTTCCTTAAGAATGGCTTCTTGACAGCCATGTTTCAGTAGAGACCATTTCTAATGAGGCTTCAGCCAATAGTAGATGATCAGCTGAAGGCCGAGATGCATCTCTCAGGTCCTGGTTCAGGTCTTTCCTGGATTTGTTCCTTTTTCTTCAAGATGTCGCTTTTAGATGTTACAGTTTAGCAGTTTTTTTAAGTCTGGAAACTTTTTATTTTGTCCTCCACTTCACTCCACTTCATTCCAAGTTCAGTCTATTCAAATGTTTTAAGGACATACTGCTCATCATGCTGAGATATGCCAAGGTTTCAGCTAAAAGCTCTTCGGAAATCACGTTGTTGCTGTAAAACTGCCACTTTCTGGCTGTCAAACTGTGTTGTCTTTGGCATTTTTCATAGATGCAGCTAAAGAAATGAGAACTAATAATGTGTCTATGTGACAGTCTGCAGATAAAAAAGATTTTTTATTTTAATGTTATGTTGTACCTATAGCACTTTGGCCAACTTTGTTGTTTTTAAGGTGCTTTATAAGTTGCAGATAATCAAGACACCCCTAAAGAAGTGGAGGGTTACCAAAAGATGCCTCTGAGTAAGACCTGGTAGAACAAGTCACCTGTCTGATGAGGATGTAGTGCACATATAGGTTTTGTTCTTGCAAAGTTTCACCACCCACTACAGGCCAAACATGCATACTACATCATTTTCAGTCCTATTTGGGTTTTCCTCTTGTCATTACACAAAAGAAAGTTTTGGATTTGGCATGAAACACGTAAATGGGGGCTTAGGAGCCATTTTTTTATGCTATAACAAACAAAAAACACATTCTTCTGACAATGAGCGTAAAAAGCGTAAAAACTATTGCTCAAGAACATTCCAAAAATAACATAGTTGAAGATAGTTTTGTTGATTTATAAGACCAAAAGAGAACTTCTCTTAATAAATGAGAACCATTGTGTTCAGATCTCTGGACTCTAACCCCTGATTTCCACCAAGTGTGTGCGTGGCACGTCATGGCCACGCTGCAGCCTCCGCTGCTATTCACAGTGGTTTGGTATCCACTGGGAGCGTGTATCATAAGTGTCTCAGAATGCGTCAATTTCTGCAGTTCAAATAGGCGCAGACAGAAAATCAGACAGGAGGAGCAGTGTAAAAGCTTAAAGTATTTTTCAAAATAAAAGTACTTGTGCAGATGTGCGCTGCTGAACAATGAAAACATTACAGGTTTAACCTGTCAGGGGTCTCAGTGTTTTTCTTTATTTCATTGTGCGCGACACGACGTTTATCCTGGACAAAACTGTGACACAGCTGTGACGTAGCATACATGTACCTGGTAGAAATCAGTGGTTAGAACAGTATGTGAAACCCAGCACCGAACCTTGAGGGCCCTGGTTGATGGTTCCTTTTCTGAATCTGGGTTAGGATGGTTTACTCAAAGTTATGGAGCAACGAATTCTGAATAAAGAACGTTAAAACACCAGTCCACTGAATCCCAAGAACATGAAAGTTTTGCAACAAGTCTTTAATCTTAAAAACACAAGTTGTTTTTATGAAGGAATGCTTAAAAAAGGAAAAGAAAATTAATATTTTAGTTGGAAATATTGTGGAAGGACCATAAGTTCGAAGGTTTAAAATAACATTCTTGCAGCAATACAACAGATTAAAAAACCTTTCAGTGCTACATTTTACATCAGAAAATTTCAGCTTTCAGGAGGCCTTGTATTATCTAAGATATATACAGAACCATGTGTGCCTTAATGCTTTCACACCTCTAATTCTGATATAAAGTGATGTGTTCTCACATCAAAAGATTTTTGAGTCATTGTTGAAGAATCGTGTTGGTGTCAAACTCTGCATTTCCTGCAGAGTGAAGGTCACACTTCTAAGTAGAGTAAAGCTCAGATGGACCATAAAAATGTTGAGATTAGATTAAACATTCAACAACGTGTGGTTAGAAGGAAGTTTGTAAATCACACAGCAGCAGAATGCATGAGAAGCAAATGGAAGCTAATTTTACTGTCACTGGAAACGAGGTTGTTGACAGTCTGTTTGGAGGAAAAGAGGAGTCAACATGCTCCCTGCTTCTTAAATGCAAATTGTGTTGTTAAATGTTTGCATGCTTCTATAACTTTAATAGCACAAAACATAGAGCTGCCCCGTCATTATTGTCACTCTTGCTGCCTTTCTTGATTTAAATACTCTGCTTCCTTCTCCCATTACAGGTTATCATCCAGAGTGCCACACACCAACCATTGAACCGGAAGCTGACAGCGATTCGTGGATATGTCGGCAATGTGTCTTTGCAGTTGCAACCAAGGTCAGACTGCTAATCTCGCTGTCTCACACTGGTAAAAAAACATTCAGTGTGTTATATGGGAGAAATCCAGTCAAATACATCACTTTACACCGTTGTGGGCTGCAGTTCACGCGTTTACTTGGGCCAAAGGCACTTCAGTTCTCTATGTTAATTCTCAAATACTCTAGATTGTGTCATAGGAATCAATAGTTATGAATCTAATAAGTTACACTCCAGTTGAGACAAGTACATTTAAAGTTAATCCATCACAAGTGCTCCATTTCTGTAGATATTAGATGAGAAAGAACTGGCCTAATTGTCAATCAGTCAATGTCCATCTCTCAATGTCTAGACTTCCGCTGTCTCAGACACTATCTCTCACAGCTGACCTACAATAAAATGATGAGAACATCCTTCTTCTCATCTAATGTGATCTGTCTGCTGACATGACATTGATTTGAAGGGTCATCACCAATCAGCGTTGTCCTAAAATTGTGTTGGCAGAGAGGAGGGGCCCTGAAACGGGGGCGTTTCGCCCGGCTCATGCAGTTCATGAAACTCCGGCTCCCTTACCAGCTGTCGTCTTTAGAGTGGGACCCGCAGCATCTGACCAATCAGCAGCAGTGTTACTGCTACTGTGCTGGACCTGGAGAGTGAGTGATATAGCAGAGGATAGTTTGATTGGTTCATGAGTGGTCGAATCTTATATTTTTGTATTTTTGCATGCAGCTTTTTCTGCATGAGCAGTTTATTTTCACCCTTTTGGAAAAATGTTTAAGGGATACTATGTTATATTTGGCTATTTTGCACTTTTTCACCTTTGTGGTAAACAAAAATCACCTGGTACCTCAAGCAGGATAAAGCAAACTTATATTGTGTGAAACCGTTTCTCACTTGTATATGAATGAAACTCATTGTGTTCTTGTTGAACTGCAGGTGGAACCTGAAGATGCTGCAGTGTGCCAGCTGTGGTCAATGGTTCCACGAGGCCTGTACACAGTGTCTAACCAAGCCATTGTTGTATGGTGACAGGTATGTTACCAAGCATCCTGTGGAAATATGAAAATTACTTGTAATTAGGGCTTTGTCATTTAGTTAGTCAGTTTATTCCTATTTTTTGTTATTTATGTTGCTTTAGCCAGCAGACGACGTGGACAACATAGACATGATTTTTGCAAACTTAATTTAAAAAACAGTTTCTAGATTACAGTTTGTGTCAAAACTTAGCTTGTAGGCAATTAATTAGCTAACGTTAGCTAACTGTTTCCAGGTCAAAGTTACAGACAAGGACTTATCAAGCTTTTTCCATTTGAAGTTTCCTTTAAATCGTTCCTTAAAACCTTTCTTTTTGTAAAAGGTTTTTTTTTTTAAAATATCTCAAATATTTTTCTATTTGTTATTCTGTGAACATCTGTTCAAGTGAACTTATCTTTCCCTCTTGTAAAGCATTTTGTATATTTAAGAGAACTGCGATGGAAATAGTGCTTTATTATTCCTCCTGTTTTCCCTTTTCCTTGACTTTTTGTTCTAGAAAATGAGACAAATTAAGGGAATAAAGGAAAGAATAATCTTTTAAAAATAGTCATTTCTCAGTGAAGATCTGATATTTGGTTTACAATTTAGTATGAAATGGTAGCATCTAAGTTAACAAAGTACATAGATTAATAATTATTACTACTACTTAAGAAATGTTTTAATCTTTATTAATATCGAAGTGAGATTTAATGGAAAATCCTCTTGGGTTGCAACTAACGCTTCCTGTTGTCTAATTAATCACTATAAAGGATATTGAAAATATTCTTAGGCCTAAATATATCACACTGAAAAACCTGCCTAAATATGAACACAGCCAGATGCCAGAAGTTTCCTAACCAACAATACAAAACAAATTTTTAATATTTAGTTATGATGATTAAAGTCATTTTAAGTAGCTGTAGTGAAGGTTTGTCATTTTTATTACATTAATAAATCATTCATTAAAATTCATTATTAAGTGATTTAATTATTGCAATGTTAGACTCTGATCTGAATAAGATGAAGATCAAGATGTCTACATGACAGCTTCACTTGTCTTCCTTAATTAACTTAAGATTAAATAATTACTGTGCACGGTAATGTTCTGAGTGACTCATGCTGCAAGGATGAGAGCTCATTTTATCCTTGGAGCAAAGGTATAGACACCAGAGCTGGTAAAACAGTCCTCTGCAAGCAGTTCAGACATGATGCTGGGTGGATATGGAAGATAAGCTGCATCTCATGCATGTAATGAAATGTATCCATCAATTAAGTTATTATTGTCATTAACCATCTGTGTTAGGTGAATGGCTTTTACGCCTATCCTGACACACTGCTACTACCCAGACTGTGTGAGGGGAGGAAAAAAGGAGGGATTAAATTGAGATTGACAATCGGGCAGAGTGAGGCGGGATTGGTAGAACATCTGCTGAGCAGGTGATGGAGGAAGAGTGAAGACTGAACTGGAATAGTAAGCGTGTGCTGCCATCATACCATGTCTGTGCTTCATCTTTCCCAGTGACCTTCATGCAAATAGAAGGACAGACACACAATGTTGTGGTATCAGTTTCAGGGTCGCTGAGCGCAGGTTGTTATTATTGTGGAAGATATACATTTGTCTGTTCCTTTCTATTTCATGTTTGGGCTAAATCAGAAGTTTGGAAGGTGGAAAAACAGTTAATTTAATAATATGAAATGTCCAGACTATGCAAGTAAGAATAAAAGCAAAGAAAGAAATATTTCACAAAATGCAGGATCACACATTCTGTAAACTATATATGAGCCGATTAAGGATGAGAGAGGTGTTTGCTCCAAATATGTGTCTTTATACCTACCATTGAAATACATCCTTATATGCATATCTATGCATTTGCATCAAGTGCATCAAGTATCTGACTCTATATGGAAATAAGCATGTCACCTATGTCACACAATCAACCATCAGCTGACCAACAACTGAACAGTGACAGGTCTAATGATGTTTCTCCTAATTCATGAATACATTCAGCAGTATGTTGCAGATTTGTTTGAGATTTATTTTATTTATTGCAGTTTTTTCTTACAAACATCAGATTTGCTCATTTAAGGCAGGGCGAGGTAAGTTTATTTGTATGGCACAATTCAGCAACAGGGTGATCAAAAGAGCTTTACAGAAGACAAAAAGCATAATTTAACATTAAAAACCTAAAGAAAAAGGAAAAAAGAAAGAGCTCTGGTTAAGACATTATTAAAACATGATCAAGTTTAAAAATTCAAGCTTAAAAGAAACATGCATATTTAGACATAACAGAGAACAAGATTAAAATGAAGAAATATTTATGTCGAGCTTGTGCCATCACATTTCTGATGACTGATGACACACAATCTAAGGCTTTGTATAAATTAACACAGCAGCTTATATCACATCCATAAAGAAACACAGTGACATCTAATTCGACCAACGGCACAATATTCTTGCCTTGTTATTGTCCCGGGTGGCGGTAGCTCAGGAGGAAGAGCACTTCCTCTGCCAACTTGAAAGTTGTTGGATCGATTCCAGGCTTCCCCTGACTTCATGCCGACACACTGCCTCCCGATGTGTCTATTGGGGGAATGAATGTGTGCGTTAGAGCTAAAGCAGTTAGTATAAACCATAGAAGTGCTGTATGAGTGAGTGTGCAAATTGGTGAACGTGTAAAGTGCTTTGAGTGGTCAACATGACATTGGTGAATTTAATATATACTGGGAAATATATATTTATAATTAAAGATTGATTGATTGAATTATGCTGCAGTAAAGTCCATAGAAAATTGTGATGCCATTATTGCCGCCAGTATAGTCAGAAAGTTACTGTGCCTTTATGTTAATAGTCGTGTTAACAAGTTTCTTTCTTGCATCCTTTGTTGCCATGTCGACAAAGGGAACATGGTGCATAAACTGATGCACGCACCAGGGAGATAGTATCACACTCTGTCATTCAATCAATCAAATTTCAACCTGGCTGGAAGTTTCAAGGATATAAATTTTCAGGGATGAGCAGCAGCTTCTGTATGTGGATGGGAGGCAGAAAACATGTAGAAAAATCTGTGTTTCTCTCATTACTGTGTTTGTGTAGACACGACTTGAAGCTTTTAAATGTTCTGCAGCTTTCATTCTGAGCTTCTCTCTAAGCAAGCCTGAAATCATTAACTCATATTACAGCTAATGCTTGTAAGACATGAACGGGCTGTGTGTGCTTTGTAAGGCAGAACAACATATTTCACCCTCCCACCATACTCCACATTAACTAAGTCAAATATCAAGGAATGTGTGGCTCAGGTCTAAATATTCTGGGAAGGACCCACTAAATTACAACTCTGACAGGACACACCCTGCAGCCAAGGAGCAAGCAAGATGCTGTCTATGAATGGTACATCGTGTTAGTTGGGATGCAGCTTTGGAACTGAAACTGGAAAATCAGGCATGTAGGTGATCCTTCAACATGACCCAGAAAACGTTTGTGTTCAAACTTTTAGATGATTTTGACAACTGCCTCCAACCATTTGTGAATGTGGTGTGAGCAGTCAGACCTTAATGCATCCTGGGTGCAAGCACACCTGTAGCGGTCCAATGTGATCTGATCACCAAGGATTTTATGTTAGCACCAGGTCTGAAAAGGGTCCATGATGCTTAACCCCTTTTTTTATTCGCTCTGTGTGTTTTTTCCACGTGTGCTTTATAGGTTTTATCAGTTCCAGTGCTCAGTTTGTGCGAAGGGACCAGAGACAATCCAAAGACTACCTATGACTTGGTGAGTTTCATAATTTATTTGCTGACACAGGACTAGACATTTTAAAGAGTTAAAGTACATTTCATATATGTGTGCTTTGTATGTTGTATATTAACTACAATTAAAAAATTGAGCAGTAATTTTGTGAAAATATAAAAGCGGTAAAAGAAAAAAAAAAGTTTTTTTGTTGTTGTATTTTACATTTATGCTTTACCATGTACTTCTTATTTTTCTTTGAAATGCAGGGTGGATTTGGCTCATTTAGTGCTCTACCATCTCTCACTGTGCTGCAAGAGGAAATACTTTGATTTTGACCATGAAATCCTGTCCTTCACCAATGAGAATTGGGACTCGTTGCTCCTGGGCGCGGTATTGATATTTCCTTGTTTAAGCACCATGATGAAATGATCTGAAATGTTCCCAAGACTCTTGTGTTTGAGGTTTAAAGCCTATTAACCACCATTAAAGTAAAATTCAATGTTCGACCTCTATGTAAGCTCACAGCTGAAGCTGAAGTAAAAAAGGTGTTTTTTTATTCATTTAGGTCAGTACCTGGTGACCTTACTTGACTGACCATTGTTTACTTTAGCTTTTGTTTATTTTGTTACCAAAGCTAAAAATTTCAGCTGGTTTATTAATACTTTAAATATTAACATGCTTATCCATTTATTTTAATTGATCATTACAATATTTCTAACAAACTAGTCTTGAACACTAAGGCTCTTTTCTAAATGCTTCCAATGCTCTTTTTCTAATGATTTTATTTTAACAGTCCATTAAAGTAGATTTAAACCCTGTAATGTTAAAATCATTACTATTGTACCACACTCTACCTTTCTGAAGCATCATCCACTAACTTGCTTCTTCTGGAAGATGTGACAACTTAACCACTAATTGGGGATTAAAGAGCTTAACTGGTGTCATAGTACAGTTCACAATGCGGAGGAACAGCTTGAAAATCCTGGGTTGTACTATTGATAAATTCCATTTAAATTTGGAGGTCAAAATTTCCAAGTTTTCAATGGGAAAAATTAGCTGGAATTTAATCACAAGTAGGATTTCAACTCAAGAAGTAGAGGAACACCAGGGTTGACCTCAAAATCCAACATGGCTGCCCTCCTCATAAAATATGGAGATAGCTGCAGTTTATTTGCACGTCTGTTAGTTATTGTCTCGTGTGTACAAAATAGAACATGATGCTTTGTTCTTAGCTTGTAATAATAATAATAATAATAATAATAATAATAATAATAATAATAATAATAATTAGGGGTTCCAGTTGTTATTTCCATTAATTAATTACAAAGAAAATAACGAATAAAAAAATTAACACATTTCATCGCAGTTTCAAATAATTCAAAATGTTTGTCAGTGCATAATTTCCTGGTACACCGATTATAATGATGCACACCTTGGAGCTCGGCTAACACAGTGAGCTTTGAGCACCAACCTAGTGACTTTGGCACTATATTTAGTGAATTTTCAGATCCCTCTACCAACTCTATTTGTAAAAAAGCAACCAGCAACAAATCTACCGACATTGGGGACGGATGTGAAAGTCAAAAATACTGTAATGTGTTGTAGGGAACAGTCAGAGCTAAAAAAAATTAAAAGTAATTAAAATGGCACTTTAACTTTAGGTCTGTTCATTTTTGGCCTGGGATATTATTTACTATTTTGAATTGAAATGCAATCAAATAAATTTTTCCAGGCATTAATAGAGCTAGAGTTTACAATGTTAATGTCTCTATTTTTGTCATCCACTAAAATACATTTAAATAAAAAAAAAATCTTTTTGAGGCAACTATTGTCAAGCGATTAAAATGCAATTAATTGAGATGTATTAATTACATATAAATTAATTGGATGCATTTTTTTAAAATCAAGTCGCACCCCTAATAGTAACAATAGCTAGCTTAGCTTAATTACTAGAAGGATCATTATTAGTAAAACAAACAACAAACTCTTTTTATTTTCCAACTTTTAACTGGTCAATAATTGCGTGTGCCATAATTCCCAGTTCTGAAACGCTGTGCTTACAGCAGTTAGCAACTATTCTTTTGACTTTTAAAACAAATAATTTAAGACAAATAGCCTTTTGTGCTAAGCTTCTTTCACAAAGTTCGAGGCATGTACTTCTCTCAGCAAGGGATGAGGTAAGGAGCAGGGGAGAAAGGCACACACACAAAAGTTGTTGATGATAATTGCTAAGTGACCAAAAACATATTTAGGATGTAGCTTGTTTTTCCAGCTGCAGACATGGACTCAGGATGTATCTACCCAGCTGTCAGAGGAAAACCCTGGCATTTCTGATGAGGAGGCAGAAGAGAACACAGAGTGTGGGTTCATGTAGGTGCAGCTGCTTAGAATTGCTTCTCTTAGCCAAAGTTTCCAGCTTATATCAGCTGTAGGATTGTCTGGGAAGTGAATGACCCATACACAAAGCAGCTGGCAATTCTAAGTGGTTAATCTGTAATATCCTTAGGATGAGACAGAAGTTTGGAGAGCTAATGTTCATCTGTACAGTGACTACTCACAGATGTGCTTCAAGCTAAGCGGGCAATGTGACAGTCTGATAGAGAAAGTCACACTGAGACACAGAAAAACCAGAACTCTGAGTAGCAGATCAGCAGATTCTTTCTAAATGGACACAACAAGGTGTTTTCGCATGGCTGGACTTGTTTTAACGTCAGCGCAGTGAACATGGACAGCATGCACAAATGTGCACTGCTCTCAGCTTGATCCAGCACAGATCAAGCACATAGACAACAAAGGATTCAGACATAGATCAAGTTAAATCAAGCTAACAATCTCGGTTTTTCAAGATAACATGGACTGTTTTCTTGAGATGCAATTATTTGTTAGAATTAAAATAAAACAAAGTTTTCTCTTTGATAGAGTGCAGAACATACATTACCTGGATGCAAACAGAATAACATGTATGCCTTAACTTAAAGATTTTAACTAATGAAATTAGAGGCTAACCACTTGTTTTTGTGCTCAGCTTGATCATCTCATAATCTAACGATAACAAAGCTCGTTGTCTTTTGGTAACCAGTAATAGTAGGAGGTTATCACAAGAAGAAGGACAATTTTTTAAGGAAATTAGAAAAACGTATTTCCTATGACATGAAAACGAGCTTTGTGACCTACGAATAACAGAACAATAAATTAGTGATCTTGAGATAATGGTATTAGAAATAAATAATTGCAGGCATTGTTGCGTTGGGATTCTTAGACTTTAAACTTAGTGGTAATGGAATTTCTGACTTTATAAATCAGAGTCTTATCACATATAAGTATAAAGTTAGCCTTGAAAACCTTTAAGGACCACAGTTTGATATGGAAACTAAACAAGCTGCTTTTTGGTCACAATGGAAGACTTGTAAAACAATGTAAATGATAGTTTTATTGGAGCATCAAACCAGCATTGCATCAAAGTGGCCATGTTATAGCCACTTTCACTAGAATTGGCATGGATGAACTTCATTATACCTTGAAAGGGCAAATAGCAACCTGACTATACCGATCAAGACTTGAAAAAGTTGAAAACCACCAGTATATGATCTTACCTCCCACATTAGTGATATCCAGATCCCTCTGGACAGACTGAGTAAACATGGATAAGTCTGTCAAAGACACCAAGTCTTGATAGAAAGTATAGTGTTTGAAGTTGCTCTGTAGAGGATAAACAATTGCATGTCTGTGACATTTTGGGTCCTCCTTTAAGTTGCTTTTACAGAGACATTTTGAAATGTTTTGTTTGTCTTGTCATCATGTAACAGCAGGGTTTGTCAGCCATGTAGCTGCACCAGTTAATTTTTCATATCAACATTACAGCTGTCAGCTGCTATAAAAGAAAATGATTGCATGCAATCATTGTGTGTCGTCCAGTGCGTAAACACTGCTTTGATTTTTCATTCCCGTCTGTCCCCCAGCTCTCAGACACGCCAAGGCAAGACCGCTGTCACAATCTCCTCAACGCTCTAAACTCCCACAAGGACAGGTAAGTCATGGCATATGATGAGAGGAATAAACACAGAGCGCACACGACTGGATTGATGAGTTGCACTCTGTAAATGGAGGGGGTCTACTTAGTGCTGTGCGGGTGGTAATTCTGTACCTGCAGGATCAAATGAGTGAGGCAAAATGTGTGACACTGAATAAAGTAAGAAAATTGTAGCAGTCATTTAGACCAGATGAAATTGAACATTTTAGGTTGTTTGTTTTGGTTTGTCAACATAAGGCACGAATTGTCGGTATTAAATCTTTAATCAGAAAAGTGTAATTGCATTAAATGGATGTTAATTGAGTTTTGTATGAAAAAAAGCTAATTTCTCTTGGCAAATCTTTTCTAATTATGTATAAGTTAATTACACACTCACTACCGTTGGAATTTGTGTATCATCACTGGGCGTCATCAGACAAACAAGAACACTGTGTTACACTGCTTTTAATTCGGTATTGGCTTCATAGATGAGTAATAACTAAAATATCTTTCATCATCAGGTTTGTCTCTGGAAAAGAAATCAAGAAGAAGAAGTGTCTTTTTGGGCTTCAGGTCCGAGCTCCCCCTCCGCTTATGTCCGACTCATCACCCCTCATCACTGATCCGCCTATCAACATCGCCCACCGGAGAAGGTCAGAGCGAGGACAGTGGGCCTCATTTAGTGTCTTATCTCTGTGAGAGCTTGGGGAATCCCGTGGGGCATGTAGTCATTACACATGAACAATTAACTCAGGAATCAAAGGAATGCAATTTTCATATACCAGCAAAAGGATCTATGTCTTAATATTCTTCTAAATGAGTTATGAAACTCCCCCACTGTGTAGGTTTTAACGGACATTATTAGTCATTTTTAGTTTTTAGCATCTGCTTCTTCAGGGTGAGTTACAATAAAACAGTTGCAGAGTGGAGCAAACTTAAAAAGAAAGATTTTGGTTGGCGAATTATGAAAGAAAACCAATTGAAAGATGAATCAGCCTCTTTTTCAGCCATGATTTTGCACTAATGGTTTTGAGGGGTGAAGTGGGTCTCTAAACTCTACCACCCTCTTCTGTGTGGTGTTATTTTTTATTTAATCTTAACCATGCTAATGAGAATTCCCACACAAAATCCCCCCTAATTCACATTATCGGTTAATGGGGGGAAAACAGTACCTTATCTGAGAGCTAACACTACCCCACAAACTGAGCTCAGGCAGCCACACAACAAACTCAGAAAAATACTTGACTGGCATTCTTCTTTCACAATACTTACATTCCTTCCTCTACATTTTGTCCAGTAACAGTACTGATCACTCTTTTAGGCTTAATAGACCTCATTCACCAACATCTTACAAATCTTCTTTAATTTGTTCTTAAGTTGTACTTACGTTTTTTACTAAAAGTATCCATCAGATTCCCGAAGAATTTTTGTAAACTAAAAAATTGTTTGTATCTTTCCTCTTAGATTGCTCAGTGCTAATCCCTCTGTAAGTAAAAGGATGCACTAGCTGGCCCTAATTTGCATAGCTGAACATCCAAAAATACCTATAAAAAGTCATGAAACAAACAACAAGCATAATTCTAAAAGAATGAAGGAAAATGAATAAAAATAATAAAGATGTGCACTGTGTTTGTCTTTATTTTAAAATGAATACACTTGGCTATAGGTAATCACACGGTGAGATTCTAATCATATAAAAGCAGCTTTATGTACAAAATGGCATTTAATTATTCCCAAACTTGGACAGTATAGTCCCATGAGCGCATCAAGACGCACACCTCGTCATGTCGTGGCCTAAGGCGGAAAGTGGTACACAGAAAATAAATTTCCATCTCTTTTTACATTCTAAACATTCTACAATTTGTAAAGCAAATAAACTGTGTTTGTATCTAAACACATTCAGCATCATTTTAAGAGGTGGTGCACCAATGGAGCGAGTGTGTGCATCTGATGAAATATAACCTCCAGGTGAGTCTGGAGGTTTGTCAGTGTCAACCAGCAGACCAGGGCATGACCACATACTCCTAATAAAACTAATCAGAGACCATGTTCAGCAGGTGGATCTGGGAGTTGCAGGTGACTTGGACCTTTATGGAGTGGATTCGGATGTCGTTGAGGGAACAGATCACGCGAGGGTACAGATTTATATCACATCTTGACCGCGACTTGTACTTGATTGAATAAAATAAATGAAAAATAGTTTCATTTTACTCTGAGGGAAATAATAATTTAAGGGCATGATCTGTAATATATTGCTTCTTTTTTTTAAATAAAAAATTCTCCATAAATGACCAAAAGTCATTTTATAGTTGCACTTTGTAACTTTCAGATCTTAAAACTCTGCATTCCTGACTTGTTTCATGACATGGTGACGTTTATTATGTATATTATGTACATTATGTACATTATGTACATTTCTGGAGTCGTTGGTGCCCAGAAGCGTTCCAGTGCTAAGAAATTTGTTGTGTTGAGGCCCATTTGTTCCCCCTCCAGTTCAGCTACAGCCCTGTAACGTCCCAATCTAATTCCCAAATATTTTACTAATCTTTTCCAAACTTGTTTCTTTTTGATGAATACATCTTGAAATCATCATAATTGGTGTGTTAGCCTTCAGCGTGGGGAACACATTCTGGTGGACGGTCAGTTTTTGTTCCCCTGTGCTTAGATAGGAAGCAGGTTCACATAACTCTGAAATTCATACTACTCAGTTCTTTAAATAAATAAATCCTGAAATTTGTAAACTTTTGCATGACATTGCAACTAAGAATTGTTTTGCGCACCACATCACACGCTAGCAAGCGGATATCAACACACAAGCCATTGAATACGTACAATGAATAATTCAGCAAAGAAACGTAAAAGGATGTTATTAGATGGAAGAGCAAGAGATAAGAATTAACACCAGACATACTTAATGGCTGTCGAGAACTCAGAGTACAGGTTGAAAGCAAGATGGATGCCAAATTAGCTGTCGATAGAGGCTAATGAAGATTTTCTTGAATGCTACAATCTTACTAGGACTTAAGAACAAATTTGTTTGTAAAAACTGTTGGTGAATGAGGCCCAACATTTTCACGAGGCCCCTCTCATTAAAATGTAGCACATCAGATAAGAATTCTGAATTAAGTGTCAGTGATAATTCCTCCATCACATATTGACTCAACATATTCTGCTTCAGCTGTTCCTGTTTGGTTTAAGGTTCCAGAGGCTAACATTAAGAAATAATGCTCATATGAGCAATTATTTACTACTGTTGCATTCACTGACAAATGAAAACAACTTCTGACTGGGAAAAATCAAAGAACATAACAAAAGGAATTTATTATTACTAATAGTAATATTAGCTCAACAACTTCTGATAAAAATTTTCTGTTATGGAAAAGCAAAGGAAAAAAAAAATCAGATGATGATGTTTAAAAAGTCTACCCTGAGCTGGCACTTGTAAACTTTTACTGCAAATCAACTAAATGATTTCACTATATGACACATTTCCAATCCTAAGGGGGATTCCAAAATAAATGATTGGGTTTTTAAGTTGATAGTCACCTCAGAAACCTGCATATATCTGCTCAAGCACAGGAAGAGTAGTTCTTTTTCCATATTATGTCCCATGTATGATATCAAATGAAAATGAAAAAGATATAAAAATGTTTTTGGAAATGTTTCTTTTATTGCCTCTTGCTTGATTGAATAGCTGTAAATTTCCACCGGGCAGTCATTTAGATGATCAACTGGAGAAGTTATTTTCTTTCTTTGCAAGTGGACCCTGTCTTCGTATTTATGAGAGGTTCAGATATTAAGCTTTTTTTCAAGAGATATTTGTAGCTCAAATCTTTACCTTCTTATTTGAATTGGGGACTTTTCCATACTGTTGTTAAAAAGAGAACAAAATACTCTCACAAAAATTCTAAATGCTAAAGTGAACCTACTCGGCTACCTGATAAAACCAGTTTATGAAATAAAAACGATAAAAAGGAGGATGTTTCTTATTGCCAGAGTGGACTATGGTTTGCTGAGCTGCTAACTGGCAGAAGAAGTCTAAATATGAGCTGCTAGAAACAATAAGGTGGTCCTACGAGGGCCGCAATCCAGCAGGTTTTCCATGTATTCCTGTACCAACACACCTGAGTAAAAATAATGAGTAATTGTGTACAACCTGATTTGCCTCTGGTGTGTTGGTGCAGGGATACATGGAAAACCTGCTGGATTGTGGCCCTCGTAGGACCGAATTGAGTAGCCCTGTTCTAGAGTCCCCATCAGGTCAGAATTTTCCTGACCAGCTCTCTCCTGGTGAACTCCAAAACTAATTTAACTGGGAAGAAATGATCTTTTTTTCATGTGGAGTCCTTGAAGATTTCCATTGTATTCCCACTTGCAAAGTAGAAATATTAAAGTTTTATATGCATATTATAACTGCAATATTCCCTTTTCTATATTAACTTTTCAAAAGATTTTTCTCATATCAGCTGCAGAACAAAATGTCAACTTTAAACACTCATAATCCACTGTCCAGATTACCATCATTTTTACTGAATACATCAATGCTACAAGGAGGATAAGCTTTTTTTATATCTCTGTGATGTTTTCTTTGTAATTTCCCCCAGGATGAAATACACATTAAAATTTCAAATGCTGGTATAATTCCAATTATAGTATAATGAAGAGTGCATTGTCCGTTCTGTGCAGGGGTTTAATGGACTTTTTAGCCACTTATGAGATCATTGAACCTTAAATTCACATTTTCATTAGCAAGTAAAGTCAATAAGCTCGGTTGTGAGGGATACGAGGGACAAGTCTGACTGTTGTTTAGGTTCAAACATACAGTCATGTGGAAAAAGAAACTATTTTTTTTAGTTTTGAGGTTTTACATATCAAAACAGAATAATTTTAAAAAGCAAAAAATTGGTTAATGCAACATCAGAAGGAAACACCACATGACATACCATACTGGACTTTGACTGGGACTTTGCAGCACTTTGATTCTTATTCTGTTGCAGATCTGCTTCTTTTTAGGATCATTGTCCTGTTGCATGAGCTAGCAGATGGACTCACATTTGAATCTAGAGTATTTTGGTATACAGAGGAGTTTATGGTCCACTCAATGACTGCAAGGTGATCAGGTCCTGTAGCTGTAAAACAAGAACTGATAAATAAATGTAAAAAGATGGATTAGATTTAAATTGTTCTGGCTAATTAAAGCATGATGCTGTTAAGCTTCATATATAGCCACAGCATGTTGGGGGAAACATGTAAACATAGCAGCTAATTTGTGCCGACGACCTTACCAACCACCATCAAACATTCATACACTGGCGATGCCAACAAATCATCATTCCTCCACCTCCGTGCTTGACAGTTGAGGATGAGATTTTTGTGCTGATCAGCTGTGCTTGGTTTTCTCCAAACATGCTGCTATGCTTCTTGACCAAACATCTCTAGTTTGAACTCATCTGTCCGAAGGACATCGTTTCATTGTTTCACTGTTAATCCAGATGCAGCTTTTCAAACCTAAACTGTGCTGCCATGTTTTTAGGAAGAGGAGGTTTTCTCCTGAAACCCTTCCAAACAAGCCATACTTGTTAAGCCCTTTCATTGTACTGCCATGAACTTCCAAACTAAATGAGGCCTGGAGAGTCTAAGACGTAGCACTTGTTTTTTTTAAGTTTCTCTGAGCTTTGCATGGGAACGAACATATTTTGATTTACACTCCTTGGAAGACTGTCAGCTGTGTTGAATGTTTTACACTTGTGAATAATAAGTCCTACTGTATAATGATGGACTCCAAATAGTTTGCAAATAGCCTCACCATCCTTTCCAGATTGATCGGCAGCAACGGTTCATTCTCTAAGACCATTCTCAGCATGTGTTAACACACACTTGAATTCTGCAAACTGCCAAAACTTTTAAAGAGGTCTTCACACCCTTTTTTGCATTTTGATTATGTTTTTCATAAATAGATATTGACAGTAATATGTCATGTGCTGCTCATTATTTGAGGTTGTATTTCTGTAATTATAAAACCTAGGAAAGTTCAGAGGATTTTTTTTTTTTAAATATGTCCTAAAATGTAAAACCTTATATTGCAAGTATTTTTTTTTTCATGGTTGTCTCCTTTTATGTTACACTTGTCAGGAAACCTTCATGTAGCCACAATAATACATGAGGGACATGCACATGGGGGCTGTATTTCTGATTTAATGATCATATATTTATTTATGTGTGTTTTTGTTCTCCATAGCCCTTTGTCTCTACCCTGCCAGAGAAGAGTGGGGGGGCCAGAGTCACGCAAATCAAAGCGTCGCATAATGGAGACACAGGTCAGCGCCTCTGTCTCAGGAGGAGGAGGAGGGGAGGTCTGGGCCACTAACCTCACTGATATTTTCTTCCTTTTTTCTTTTAAATGCAGCCAGGTAAACAGCTCGCTGCGACTCAAATAACCTGTCAGTCAGACGATGTGGCGAAGGTTCATTTCGCACTCTAGATCAGTCTGTCTGTCTTTTTACACCCTTTGAAGCTCAGTGCATCAGCTTTTTTCAGTCCTTTCTCTTGTATGTTCAGTCTTTAGATGCTTTAGAGTAAACCGTAAGATTAGAGGTAGCTGTGAGAGATGAGCTGTCATGCGTTTTGCTCTCTTAAAAATATGAAATCCAATCTTGCAAAAACCTGCTAATATATTTCATCAACACCTGCACCTTCAGCGCCACATTTATCATTGTCATCAAACCCAATTCCCAGCGGATCAAACTGAAAACAAGCAACACAAGTGGTGGTTACTATTTTTGTATGACATTCTTAACCGTGAATGCTCATTGTGTTGTATACTCTTCCTACACATCACTGTGATCTGTGTATGTGCACATACTGTAATCCTGGAACAATACGTCCCACAGAGCACTCATTTTCACTCTGGCACATCCAGGCCCCTTTGTTCCCCTTCTGATTGATGCTAATCTCCATCCGTCTTGGAGGAGCATGTTCGCTGTGGTGGGGAAAGTGAGATGGGTAGGAATGCTGATATGCGTAGCCTGGGATCACTTCCAAGTGCACTTTGCAGTCAATTACAGTTTGGCCAGGTGGCGCTGGCACCTTGACAGTGCAGCTCTGACAGAGCACATCCATTTAAAGGCACAGACGTCAACCGGGGCCACTGAATAATAATCTCCCACCCTTATAGTCAAACTAGAGAAGGGGGTGATAATGGGCTCAGTGTGGTGCTGTACGTCACAGTCCAGTGATAAGAAATCTTTATGTGGCGTCCTCACCGATAATGTTCCCTGTGATTGATGGCTCTGATGATTTTCTGATGTTTTTACTTTTCATGGGTCTTGAGTAGGTGGAGAGCTGCCTCACTAACCAGTCTGCCCCTTATGATGTATGTTGGAAGTGATGCGTTGAAGTGGGACATCATGCATTTGTGTCTTAGGAGCCTTGTCAATGTTGCTCACATCCATTCTGTTGGGCATTTGGCAATATCTGGCCATGTTTGCCTCTAGATTATGCAAAACTAATAATTTATTATATTTTTAATGATCAAAAAGTACCTATTTCACAAAGATGTGCAAAGCAGATGTTTCATATGCAGAATTAAGTTAATGTACGAGTGAACATGAAGGTATTAATGCCGGATTTACTCCTGTGATGATGTTGCCATCCTGACACTAGCTGGTCGTGTGTCTCCTGTACCCAGGCCTGTCCACCCCAAGTTGCAGCCAACCCTGTTGAGTTACTGCCATGTTGCCATGGCTACATGGGAGGGGCCAACCTTTACAACTCCAGGAAGTCAGAGGAGGAGCTTAATGTGAGGTAAGGAGAGATGCATTTGTTGTTATTTGTATACTTTATTTAGAAAACAAAATAACAACAATACTAAAGCATGGGTGATGCAAGATGGAGGACAGACAAAAACAAGGGAGAACATCAGGGAATAAAGCCAAGAATCATCAGAGTAAATGTGTGAAGTATTGGTGTGATAAAAATTTATTTATATACTAATACTAACCATATCAGCATTTATCATAACAATGAACTCATTAACATCATAATTAGGAAGGGAAGAGGGTGGACAATGATTTTCTGGGCGGTGTTAAAGACCCTCTGTAGTGCTTTCTTACGTGCCATGGTCCAGCTTGGGAAACATAAAGAAAGGGAGCAGTGGTAGATAATGGTCAGCAGCTTCCAGTCTCCTGAGGATCCTCAGAAAGTGGAGACGTTGCTGGGCCTGCTTCATGATCGCTGAGGTGTTGGAGTTCCATTTGAGGTCTGCATTCATGTGCACACCCAGAAACACTCCCACACACTCCCCGCTGATGGTGACGGGCTGCAGGTCAGACTTCCGCCATCTGAAGTCAATGATCACCTCCATGGTCTCAGAGTTGTTGAGGACCAAGTTGTTATCAGCACAATTATATAATATATAAGCAATTATATAATAGTAACTTACCAATATTAGTAAACTAATACTAATAAAAATACTAATAATACAAATACTAAAAGTAATCATCATCATCACCATCATTATCAACATTCAAGTCACCGTTCTACTGTTATTATCTCGACTGAAGACAATAAGTTGTAACAAGAAATGCAAAAGCGATCTGAAATGCACGGGGAAGATATTTTTAGGAAATTAGATGATGCCAGTGATAATACTGATGCAAATAAATTGGATTTACAGACTGAGGTTTGAGGATATCTGCCACCATCAAGGCACAATATTTTTTGGTGGAAAAGACTATCTCAAATGTCAGCTTTTAGCATTGTGACCAAAACAGAGAAAATTCTTCTCACACCTTGTAGCTGAGTGACAGCAGAGGTCTGTAGATACACTGAAAGCAGATAAGCTTTGAGGTTAGATACCAGAGGGGGTGTTTTTATTTTACTTTCTGTGAAAGGAGCTTCTAAATTGTATTCTTTTCTGTATTTCTGCAACTTCTGACTGACAATATGATTTAGTTGTAGATTAAAGTTGTCCGCCTCTGTGCATCTCATCCACAGCTCTCCTCCCAAGCGGATGTACGCTCTGTACCACACAACCTACAATGGAAATACTGCATTCTCCCGGAGTCTTCATCACTACAACAGGTTTTTCTTATTTATTATTTCCTCATTAACAAATTGGAGGTTTATGTAAGAATAATCAGTGGGTAACTTTAAAATTTGGATTAATTAAATCTTGATTGTTGATCTGGAAGTTGCTTTTTTAAAATGACAGATTTATTATTGTTAAAAATTTGTTAGACACATTTTCCAGTGTGTATACAGACTTAATTTTCTAAGTGGATTTTTTATCTAAATTACTTTGATCATTAGTTTGGAGCCTTGTTCACAAGTCCAAAGGAAAAAAATGTTCCTGCATCAACCAACTTCAATACACTCAAAAAATGTGGCGGCATATTAATTATTGTGTCACTCATCCTTTAAAGTAACACGTTAGTTTCTGACTTTAAAAGCTATAAGACAAGAATCAGCGTTGGACTGACTTACTGGCTGGAAAAAGCTCAGAGGAGAGACAGGGTGCAAGGTGGATGCTGGATTAGCTGTTGTTAGGGCGCGCCTCAGTCAGAAAATCTACAAAAATTCAGCGGTGGGGATTTAAAGAACACTTTTGTAATGGTTTGCAAAAAGGATACTAATTGTTGGAGCACAAGTACGTGCATTTAAGTACTTGCCGATACCTAGAAATGGGCTTATTAACTTTTGAATAGTTCCAATTAAATCACTGGACTTTTTTGCTTTTTGTCTCTTTTTGAGATGTCACACACTGAAATAATGATGAACAAACGGTTTTAATAGCTGAAAATCGTCATTCAGGAGTGTTACATTTCATCAGTTCTGTTTCAAACTGCACTGATTGGTTTGGTGAGATACATTTTTAGTGCAGATCAAGCAGTAGACACATTATTGACAAATTATCAGTTAAAGTCAAAATGGGAAAAGTGTCAGCAAACAGCTGCATGTTAACACAGGCAGAGGAGAAAATACCAACACCAGCATCCTGTCTTGTTTCTGGATTCATTACAAGTGTAAGTACGACATTCACTTTTCTGTAAAAACCTGTAAAAACTCCTTAGAAAAATGTTTGAATCCTAACCTGCTACGCCCTTAGCTATTTCATATGGCACTCAAACAAATACTGAGTGGGATCTTCACGTGTCGAATCAACTCAAAGCACCTTTTTTTATATTTCATATAGGCTGACCCAAAAATGCTTTTAATTTAAAAACAGAAGGACATATGATTTCATATCTTGCATGAAAGACTATATGACAACAAGAACACTGCAGAGAAAAGCAATTAAACAAAAACAACCTATGAAATGTTATAAAACAGAATAAAAAATGACAGAATTAACAATTAAAGCTGTTTCTTATCAGAAGTTCAGTGTAAACGTAAAAAGTCTTGCTTTTAAAGCCTTAAGTGGTTTGGCTCTCTTGTATTTGTCAGAGCTGCTGCACCAGCATGCTCCAGCCAGGCCTCCTACACAGCTCCTTCTGAAGCTCCCGTCTTCTAGGCTCAAATCCAGGGGTGACAGAGCGTTTTCGGTTGCTGCTCCAAAGTTGTGGAACAGTTTGCTATTTTACATTAGAGCTGCCCAGTCTGTTTCTGGTTTTAAGTCCTCGCGTAAGACCCACTTCTTTACACTGGCTTTCGAACACAGTTGAGCTTGACATGTGCTTGCTTTTACTCTCCTGGTTTGAACTTTACAGAGATCTATGTAGTGGAACTTCTCTGTAATGTGGGAATGAGAAAGGCCTGGTCATGTTTCGTTTTGTGGCATGAATGAGGGACTGAAATGAAATGACCTGAGATTGATTTTATCAGCACTGTATAAAAGTCTCATTTGAAACCACATTTTTTTCAGATTTTTCTTCCAAGCAGGTTTGTAATCTTTTGAAGTGGTTCTGTGTAACATGTCTTCAGCTTTCTGAAGCTCTTTAAAGTTTTTCTTTGGACATTTACTACTTTTTCAATCATTTTAATGCCCAGTCCATGTGACTGATAATTTCTATTAAATGTGTCTTTTTTAAGTTAATTAAATAACTAAAGACTGACCTATGAATCATTTAAGCATAAAAAGGCTCCTAACTGAAGGGATAAACCAGTGTTGTGTCTACTGGTAACAGACAGCTTAGCACATAACTAGTTATACAATGGATCTCTCGGCATTTTGTTTCCAGCTGCCTGTCCCAAAGACATCATTTGTTACCCTTTCTTTAGTTGCATGCATCTATGAAAAATGCAAAAGAAAACACATTTTGAAAGATTGACAATCACCTTTTGCTGCAAAAAAATACTGTTTTCTAAGAGCTATTACTATACGTTCAAGCTCCTTAGAATTGTGCAAACTCTAAAACCTTTTTAACATTTGTCACTCCGTTTCTTAATCAGCAAGAACTACACATATTCCCTTATTAATATTACAGTCTGACTGCTGCATTTTGAACTAACTAGTCTAATAAGGTTTGATAGTAAAACCAATCAACTGGGAGGTTCTTCTTTCTAGTAAAGACATGATTAAAACAAGTTAAAGCCCAGGAAAAACCAAGATTTTTGCAAAAAAACCACTGATAAATAAGTTATTTGAGTGTTTTTTACTTATCATTTTTACTTTTTTGTCAAATCAATTGATCAAAACAGAGAGACACCAACATTTAGTCCACCGAATGTTGGTGGTGATGCTGATTTAACTGTCACACTAATTCACAAACCATTAAGAAGAATTCCACTAACAATCCAGTATTGTCTTTGTTTTGTCAAAGAAAGAAATTATTCGTCTCTTGCATGACTTGTGTGCTTTCCACTTTGTTTCCCCCAGTGTGGAAGACACCTGCAGGTTACCACCAACGTGTTTCTCTTATCCAATAAACTCCAGTGGCAACCACAACCAACACCACCTCCACCAGCACCAACACCACCACCAACACCAGCCAGGGCAAAAGCAGCTAGAGCCGCTCGTCCTACGCGATGTACCCCCTTATCAGGCTGGCATGGGTGGTGGGGGTGGAGCAGGCGGAGGAGGAGTGGGGATGGGAGTGGGAGGTGGGGATGGGACTGTGAATAGGAGCTGGGGAGGAGGGGAAGCGGTGAGGATCTTGGCAAGACGTGTCACACCAGATGGGAAGGTGCAGTACCTGGTGGAGTGGGAGAACGTGAGTTTGTACTGAGGCAAAGAGACTGTTTTACAGTTGCCACGGAACCACTGTGTATTCAAAATGTGGCATTGTACAAAAAAAAAAAACAACAAAAAACGAAAAAGATCCCTACACGATGCAGATCCAGGTTGCTCTCATAGTATCACCTCTATTCTACATCATTATAACCTCACTACTCGTTACTAAATGTCCCTCTTTGCTAGTGTTTCTCTGATATTTGTACTGTTAACTTTGGAATATGCCTTTACATTGATCATGTTTTACTGTGATGAAGAAAACTTTTTCAACCTCCTGATGATTTGTAGGGGATTGGGCTGAATTAGGAAAGAAATAGCTGCAATTACTTATGGAGAAAATGCACAAGTTTGGAAAAGAACTTAAATATTTTAGTTTACTTGAGGTTTATTTGTATTTTTATGTCATCCTGTCAACAGTATGTCAACAGTACAGATAAATGGATTACTTAGTATGAAACCTGGATGCCCTAAGAAAGGTTTTTCCTGGATCAGTCCATAGTTAAGTAAATTACTATTTTTCCCTTTTCTTTTTTTTGTTAGTTTAGTTTTCTGCAGAAAGGTGCTACATTGTCAGATTTAACGTGTAAGTCAATATTTGCCCCTAAACTGTCTAAATTTGCAAAATAAGAAGTAAAGGAAGTACAAACAGATGGGAGGGTGTTTGCCAGCCAATACACCAAAAAGACAAATCTTTTTGTAGAACATTTCATGTACAACACAATTCAGAAACCACCACACATTTCCGTGGGGGCATAAAACATGAAGGGGATTGAGCAAGTTCGGATCTGTGTGAGTTTATGTTGCTGTAATTTTCTGCTTTTAAATTTAACTACAGACCTCCACACCCTTCTGAAGTTGGCCTTCAAATGTGGTGCCATTCCCCTGTGGATGCCTCCCCTGGTGAATCAGATCTGCTTCAACTTCACCTTTCTGTCCACTTTTGTCCACTACAAACACACATGCGCACACACACACAAACAAAGAAAAAAACAGCAGCAAGGTTCTAAAAAGGTGACACTGTCCTGTTTTAAATGGGCTGTGTGACAATAGTTTGCATGAGGGAGATTTGTTTGCAGCACACTGATGGCCTGTGGTTCTTTAATGGAGGCCTTTTCTTTTTGGTGGGTCTTATTTTTTCCAGTGCAGCTTCAGTCATGCAAAAACCAAATAAATCGTTTTGAAGGAAACAAAAAATATTTTCACAAAATGTGGAAGAATATGTGATGGTTGCAGGGAACTTTGTTGAGTTTATTCATATCGAATTTACATCAGTGGCTTTGAACGTGGCATGGTTGTCTGGACCAGAATGTCTTGTTGATGTCAGAGAAGAGAGGTTAGAGAAGAACAGATTGGAGATCAGCACTGGTTCCCACCAAGGTCTGCAGAACAGCATCTCTGTACACACAACACCTCCATCCTTGAAGCAGATGGGCTACAGCAGCAGAAGACGCCCCGGGTGCCTCTTGTCAGCTAAGAACAGGAAACTGAGGCTACAATTCACACACACTCACCAACACTGGAGAATAGAAGATGCCGGGTCTGATGAGTCTGCATTTCAGCTCCACATTCAGATGGTAGGCTCAGAATCTGCTGGGGGTGGGGGATATTTTCTTGTCCTACTGGTTTAACCACCACCAGTATTGTGGCTGACCATGTCCATCCCTTTATGACCACAGTGTCTGATGCTACTTCCAGCAGGATAAAGCTCCATGTCACAAAAATCCGATCATCTCCATCTGCTTTCGAAAACGTGACAATGAGTTCAAGGATGTGACAAGGACTCCAACGGCCTCCACAGTCACCTAATCTCAATCCAACAGCGCAGCTTTACTAATATAAATAAATAAATAATTATCATCAGTGTTCCCTGCAGCACACAAAAGACACTAAATCGTCAAAGAAAAAAGATCAACAAAGTCAACAATCAGCTTTAATTTCATGATTTCAGGTAAAAAGATGGGTGGGTGGAGTGTGTGTGTGTGTGTGTGTGTGTGTGTGTGTGTGTGTGGGGGGGGGGTCTTTCCAAACTCTCTCTCTTCCCCTTTTTTCCCCCACACAAAACCTTCTCTG
>JBAFSZ010000007.1:4206033-4218458 GCA_036919955.1 Melanotaenia pygmaea | reverse complement strand
TATATATATGTATATACAGCTGGGACCGCTAAAGTACGATAAATTAAATTAACTTAAATCATATGTTATAATCATATACACTCTTGAACAAAATCTTAAGTCAGAGAAAAAAAGTAAAAGTATTCATATTTCACGGTGGTGTTGCAACCAGTTTGCAAGTAGAGGTTCAAAATGCAAAGAGAAGAAACAGAAACAAAAGTAGAGGGAAGGAAATGTACTGAAAACTGTATTTAAACTAAAACAGGCTGTTCATCAGTTGATCAAAGGTTTAAGACCATAACCTTAAAAATTCAGACAGACAGTCATTTTAAATTTCTTAAAAGATCCTGTGGGTTAGAAGACAAAAAAGTCAAGTGTTAGACCCAAGAACATTTTACCTGCAGTGAGCCGGAGAATACAGTGGGCTGTCCATGGAGACAAAGGCCCTTACAGATGCTGAGTGCAGCCCAATAACCATATGATGGCATCTGAGAGAGAAGGGCTTTAAGAACATAAAACATCTTCAAAGGCCATGTCTCCTCCCACACCACAAACCTACATGTTTGGACTTTTCAAGGGACCACCAAACATGGGACATGGAGTAAGGTTCTATTCTCTGATGAGAATAATCTTAACCTGGATGGTCCTGATGGCTTTCAACATTATTGGCATAACAAGGAAGTCCCACTGGAGATGTTTTCTAGTCTGGGTGCTTTTTCCTTCAATGGAACAATGGAGTTTCAGGTTGTTCAGGGCATTAAAATGCCACTAGCTATGTGGAGATGTTGCAGTAGGATCCCTCTAGACTGAAGTCCCTCGTAATGTCTGGGTCTTTCAACAGGACAAAGCTGCAGTGCACCACACCCACCTCACTAAAGTCTTCCAGGAGAGTAATGCCACTGTTTTGGACCATCCTGCATGTTCCCCTGATTTAAATCCCATTGAAAATGTTTGGGGCTGGAATGCTGCTTGTATAGCGCAATGGTTGCAAACAATGATGCCACTGGCTGCTGTTTTGGTTGAGTGGCTGCCCCGCTAGTAGCGGCTAAATTGCTAGGTCTACTTTGTGCCAAACTGGCAGGCTGTGCAGACTGTGCTTGCTTTTTCATGCTTTCCGTACAATTACTTGGTGGTATTCCTTTAAATCATTCAACAAAATTGTTGTATTGCTGCTTTTTGAGGGCACCAATTGCTGACATACCATGCATATCCGCTTAATTTGCTCCACACGCATATGGAGATACACACAACCGACACTGTGACCTCATCTTTGGAGGCTGTTATCACTCAAACTTCTGCCATGTTTAATCAGTAAATAGGCTCACAGCAGATCACTCTGATCTTCCAGAAATTTATCTCGATCATTAAGCACATCATATGATCGCCGAGCTCTACGCGGTACATTAATTTTTGCAACAAATGTCTTACTATTTTAAGGTGTTGGCTAATCTAATTTTTAAAAAATGTGTAGTTTAGTCTGTTTCACACAACAATATACTTACAACGTACAAAACCAGTACCAACACAACCCAAAAATGCTTCAATTTTTTATTAGGCCTAGATAAACATGGAATAAAAACTACATTAGCCACATTTCTTTATACAATTAAAAGTAAGTAAGTAAACGTTTGTAAGATCTGGCAACCTTTGTGGAGAAAAGGACTGACGTAATAACATATTTGGCATCTAGAAACACTTTTGCTGTGATATTTCAAAGATCGAAGTAATCATGGCACCTTGATGTCATTCACATTTAAAGATGTCATTTGGACTTCTTATCGTTTATTCTAAGCAAATAATGTAAACATAAATAGGCTCAGGGCTCCATATTCAACATCAACCAACCCACCAAATGTGGATTAAATAGCATTTTGGCAGGTTTAAGTGAACCTACTGCCCAGTTTGGCAGGTGATGATAAACCACATTTTTTAAGTTATTTCTCCTGTTGTTGCTGTCATTCATTTCCCATGAGCACTATTTTATGACTTATTCTAACCCACTGACTCTGCGACTGGTTTAAAATGTTTGGTGTTGTTTAAGTGCAAAAGCAAAGTGCAGATAAATGAAGAGAGAAATATATACCAAATGATGCATAAGAGTAAAAATAAAATTGTGGACGGTGTAAAGAAAGAGTGGTAAGAGTGACTGGATCAGCATGGAAGGTTAGACACTGTGTCCTTCTTAAAATCCTGATATCAAGGACTTAGATCCTATCTGGCAGATCTATTGTAGCATGTTGATAGTTCACGCTCACACAGTCTAGAGTTCATGTGAAAACCCCAAACACCACTATGAGGACGCATAAAGAAATTTGGAAAATATTCAGAGCAACACAGATTCAGACCATGACTATGAAGGTTATAGATGTGATGAGAGCTCTGAGAATATTGGACTGCATGTCAGTTAACTGAGGAGTTAGGGTGGAGTATGTAGTTAAAATGATCATATTGACTTATTTTTTATTTTGATACATCTTTATCTTTGGACCAAAAGTTGTATTGACATTTAAGTAATCTAAAACTTTTACTAAGCTAAAGTTTAAAACAACGTTGCATGACCTGCATGTCGCTTTCTGACCTTAAACCTCAGTGCTTCTGATTCATTTTGATGGTACAATGATGGTTATTTCTGGAGCCATGGTTGTCTTCCATCGCCCCATAGCCGAGAAACCGAAACGTTTTTTCCCTAATGGGGCATCATGTTACAGCTGTGTTTTGCGGCATGTGGCTTTGCATCACATGCCAGAAACTGGGTGGAGGGTAAATACTAAATGTTTCCTATCACTATGATTCCATTAAGACCCGTTTGGATCTGGCTCGGTATGGTACAGGTCGTATGCATTTGCATTTTCACAGGCAAAAACTGGGAAGGGTTCCAGAATATCCAAACTATCCCATGTTTTTAGAACCCTTCTGTTGGGGTCCCAGTCTTACTGATCTGAGCCAAAAGGGTGGAGCTTGATGCTCTGCAATCTGTTGATTGGTTGAAAGAGTCATCACTCAACACAGACGTCGGAACTCTGTGCTGCCCTCTGATGGATGTATTGATAAACAACTATGCTAACTTAAAGACCCACTAAGTAACTTTCTGACCATAAAACCTCATGTTCCTGACTTGTTTGATGGCACAGTGACATCTTTTATAAGCATTTTTGGAGCTGTTGCTGCCCAGCAGCGTCCCAAGGCTGAAAAACTACACTCTATGACTTTTTATGTGGTGTTGCAGCCGAGTTTTGCTTTACACACTACATCACATGCTAGCAAATGGATACAAACACACTGGCTGTTTTGAACATGCACCATAGCTGATTCAGCAAAAAACCACAAGAAGACGTTAGCGGAGGAAGGGAGAGGACAAGAAAGAGAGACAAAGAGAGAACAAGAGATAAGACAAGAGTCAAGATAAGACTGTCTTCTACTGGCTGAAGAGAGCTCACAGTGCAGGTAGGCTCCAAGATAAATGCTGGATTAACTGTCAATAGGGCGTCTCACTGAGAAAATGACCAAGGTTCTGTAGTGTGTTTTTATGGGAAGCATGAGAGTATAAGAGAAGTGATGTTTGAAACAAAGGTAGATACCTGTTTACATAAATTTCGACAAAGTGTAATTGTGATTTGCAGGCGTTTCAAATTAATGGTGGTTAGCGCGTTACCCATTATTCTTGTAAAATCTCGTCTTGCGAGACTACACGTTGAGGAGGATGGAGATTTCTAAGTCTGTAAAACTCTGCATTTCGCTGTTGTTTGCTAATAAGGATGGCAATTATATGTTCTTCTCTAGTTATTTGTAAAAAAAGAAGTCTCTGTGTCCTCCTGCATTTACTCATACTGCACCATCTTTACTTGAAATGAGCTGGTTACGTGACATACGTCACACCCAGGGATGTGTAAATGTTTCCTTTACACTTTGCGATATACTTCCCCTCTGATAAACCCCCTCATGACAATATAAAAACTTTTTAGCAATATTTGAGAGTTCTTTTTAATTTGAGGTTTTTCCCTTACCAGTTTTTTATTGCAATATTTAGGTTTTGTGCAATTATGGAAACATACCTTATAGTACCTGTTGTTACATTAACAACTACCAGTCCCGCTTTAAAGTATATCAATATGGAAAGATCAGAACCTATTTGCTTCTTAAAAGGGGACAAAACAATGTTGATCCATTTTCATGAAAGAAATTTCAATTGAAAAACTATTTTAAGAAACTTTTATATTAAAACAAACCCAACTACACTGAAAATGTGGATTATTGTCACAGGAAAAAAAGCCAGAGGAAACTTATTCAATCTATATGGGCTTTAATTTTAAAGGCTAAATATAGTCTGTTACCAAACACAGGTTACTGGTTGGTTGGTTTATTTATTTATTTATTTAAAATGAACATGTTTTACTAAAAAAAGCTAATTGATATGAAGCTGTAAGTAATATCTACTAGGATACACACACACACACACACACACAAACACGAACACACACACACACACACACACACACTAACATTATTATAACAGCCTCGGCGATTACAAAATTACAAAATGTAAAACGCATAAGCTAAAGATGCTATAGCTATATGAAAAACGTGCGCACCCACACACAGAAACCTGCACAGCCCGGCGCGCGCGTGCTCAGTCCTCCACCCCCTTTCTGTCGCGCGATCTCTCTCTCTCTCTCTCTCACTCACTCACTCACACACACAAACTCGCTCGTGCTTCACCCTCACACCTTAGCAGCAGCGTGCAAATAGACGCACACACATACACACACATGCACATATTCCTGCATCCTGTATTTATTTATTTTTTTTAATGCACCGGGCGCTTTATAAGCGGTCGTGGATTATGATGCCAGTTTTTATATCAGAGGAATATTGGCCTCTTCTTCATCTCCATTTGTGAAGAGCAGCAAATCGCGTGTTTTTATTATTATTTTTTAATTTATTTATTTTGAAACAGATTTATTTGTAATGAATTAATTTGGTATCTTCTGTTACTCCTGAGCACCGAGAGACCGCCGAGACGCAAAGCCTACATTCAATGCTGTTGGAACATGTCCTATGTTCCCTTTCAAGGTAAGCCAGAGATGTTTTCTATATTTTATTCATTTTATTTTATTTATTTTTTTTACACCCACTGCATCTTTCTTTTCTGTCCTTCTCCCCTGTTCCTCACCATTCCCTCTCTGTCGCTCTCTGTCCCTCTCCTTCCCCTCTATCATATAAAATATCAGAAAGCACCATAGCCGACAGGTGCATGGAGATAGCCCAGAGTGTCTTGTAGATAGATGCCCGCACACGCGCGCACATCCAGCGCAGCGTCTGTCGGTGTGGAGCTGTGCATGCAGCAATTATAGTATTTTAATAAGGTATGCTTGTGCACTGATGGCATGGTGTAATCTTGCAAGTGAATTCCTCTGTTTGAGAGCTGACAAATAAATACGTTATAATCCCGTTTTAGATTTGTCTCTCAAGGAGTTTAGAGCACTACATCTCACTTGTGTCTTCACTGCTCGAATGTAACCCGCATGTTTTAGTGTGATATCCCTTTAATGTGCTTGAATTGCATCAGAGATTAGAGTGTTTTTATTCGTGCTTACCATAAATATGGGACTTCTCTGTGCTGTTGTATTCTCTTAGCAGCCTGGGTGGACTATATCCCTCCACCCTGTGTGCAAAACTTTGGACCACAGAAATATGTACATGACCAGAATGAGAGGCTACTTCTTTCTTGCAGGTCTTTTCATTCCCTCACTCTTGAACATGAGTGGGTGAAAGGCGCTTCAGTGCATGGTAAAAGCCAGATTCCTCTTTGCTATCGTTGCACTGCAACTGTGACTAATGCTATATGTGAGCAGGCGTGCTGCAGTGAGCTGCCTCGCATCTATCCAGTAGAAATTTGTAGCATGTGTGTATGTGTGTGATTTGGAAGAAGGAGAGAAAAAAAAAGGCAAAGTGTGATGTAGGGAGTTTGACCAGAGTGAGATGTAAAGGCCAGCGCAAAGTTTGGAGCAGCTGTGGAGGACTGAGGGTTTCATGGTTTGTGTGAGTATACCTGCTCTGAATAGGAGGGAGGATCCAAAAAGGCTGTAGGGATTTGTGTGTGCGTGAGGAAGACAGCGGTGTGTAGTCAGTGCGTGGGTTCAGGAGAGTGGAGGTGTGCCGCATGTGACTGCATGGGTGAAACTGAGCGATGGTGTGCATGTCTGTGTGTGTGGGGATCAGACCTCTTACCCTTTGTAGAACATCATGTGTGCCTTCAAAATGGAGACTGATCTCAAAGTGAAACACTAAACTGTCAGGTCCTGGACTTCACAGTGACCCTGGAGTCATCATCTGAGTCATACATAAAAAGAGAGCCCAAATTTAACCGAGGCAGCCGGCTCCCTTCCCTTTCACTCTGCTCCTTGTTCTCTCAGAGCAGAGCAGATAATGGCCAAAATGCCCTCTTGTGCAAGTGGAACCATAGAAGTTGGTTGCATAATGTTGGTGAGATGCTCTGCCGCTGTGTTTGTGTGTGTGTTCAAACCCACTTTGGGAGTCATTGCCAGGAAATTGTGAGCACAGTGCCGCACCTTCCAAACATGCCAGTGATGGCACTGAGTACTCTTTCTCTGTGGTTGCAGTGTTCTCTCATTTTCAGCACTGTTTTTGGAGGAAATCAGTGTTTAGTCTTATCCAGTTCAGAACATCTGCTTGAGGGTTTAAAACCTCTGCAGTCATGTTTTATGGCTTCAGAATTGCAGTCACTATATTATAAAATGAATGAATAAATAAATAAAATAATAATATAAAATTTCTTAGTAATAATAATTAGGGAAATTATTTTAGGTTCATAATCTATTTACTTAATGTGTTTAGACTGTAATCAAATTTAAGACGACATTTTGGAAATTATATATGTTTCCACTTCCTTTTCTGATATTTTAAAGACTCAGAAACAAATAAGCAGCCCAATCAATGATAAAAGTAAGCTGTATTATAAATTGTGGTCAACTACTTCAATGCTCTCAAGACAGCTCTATACATTAGAAGCTCCATGGTTACTCAAAGCGATTATGTAATCCCGTGTGATATTTATTGCTGCACTGTGACTCAACATTCAGAGATAAAATATGTGGTAAGAGGGCTGATATTAGTGTGACATTGATTTATGATGAGATACAGATCCACATAGTGGGAGAAGAGGTGGGGGCTCCACTGTCTTGCAGATGTAGTTGAGCCCACACTGACGAGTGTGTTCAGCTAATGTACCAGGCAAGCCATTTGCAGTCATGCCAAGTCCCGGCTCACATGAACAGGCAGTTAGTGGGAGGCAGGCAGCAGCAGAGATGGGCCTTCCTATCTTGGCTAATCTTTCCTCTCCCTCATTCGCTCACTTCAGCTCACACCTCCTTCTTTTCTCCTTCGTTCTCTTTCTCTGCAACGCTGTGGTCGACCCCCCTCACACTGAACCACCCACACATGCTTTTCTACCTCTATGCTGTCTCCTGTCCCTCTCCCTCTTTCCCTTCTCTAGATGGAGATATTCAGGAGTGCAGATGGACACTATGGAAGCACACAGCTAGCCACAGAGCTATCCCTGGCCATGTTGATTTTACAGTAGTTTGATACAGCAGCTCCTGTCAAGCATGACCATAGTTAAAGAGACAGCACACCACCAATGCACTGCAGCACTCGTCTTCTCTCTCTTCTCCATCCCGCTCTTTCTCCCATGTGACATAAGGGGCTGTCTTACACCCCTTCACTTCTCAGGCTGTGCCAAGAACTTTCATCTGTTAGACCATTACTGTACAGCATGTGCGAAATTCACCCAGGCCTGTGCACTAGATGATCTGTCAAAGGAGAAAGCCCATTCATTCTCCACTTGGTCCCAGAGTTGCATTTGCAGCGGCTTTTTCAAGTGTTGTGTCGACTTAGCAGCTCTGTTGACCGGCGATTAGCGCATGGGAGAAGTGATTTGCTCAGATCTCCAGCTGGAGAGCATCTCCACTGATGGTGATAGTAGTGATCACTATAGTGATCTCATGTTTTGCAAATCAAAGAACCTTCTGCCTAAGTTCAGGGACATTTTAAATTTGCTGGCCGAATCCCCGCCAGATGAGGAAAGTCAGCCCGTCTAAATGTCAAACTAGACTGTGCCCTCAGCTTTCTAGATAATCACCACAGCCCCCCAGTCACAGTCATGTAATAGTGTCAGGAAGAATCATTGATGTCCTTATTCTGGCTCGCAGACTGAACGTTAATAAGGGTTCTGTAGGTTTTCTTTACTTTGCGCTTACATTATACTGCACCAACTTATTAGCATGTGGAAGGATCTTATGAATAAAGACAAGGGATGGTGCACAGCAGTTATTTATTAAGCTTATTCAAGTTCTTTGATACTCTGGATTTCAATCAATAGCAGCATAGCATGGCATCCTCATCAGCAAATGTGTCCATGTTAATTTAAATTTAATATAAACTACAGACACATTTTCAGATACTGCCAGGTTTTCAACATTATGTGTTTCATACAAGAGCATAAAAAATCTTATTGGAATATGTAGTTTAAAAACATATTCCTACCATTGGACTCAAGCTGTACTTTATAAAATATGTTTTTAGGCAATGCATTCTCAGGCTGTGCCATGGCATCTTCAAATCTTCTAAGATACAATCATTCAAAGCCTGTTCTCATAAAATAATTAATAGTTATTTCATGGCAAGTCATGGTACGGCAAGTAGTTTTGTCCTGCATTTAGCGTTTCATGCTATGTACTGTGAGAACACACAATCTTCTCCAGTGCTTTTACCCTCACTGTATCCATTTGGTGTGCCATATTATTACTGATCTCATTTACATGACCATCAAAGTTTGATACCGTGAAATAATCAGATATTTGTAATGATCTGATCTGATGCATCTACATGAATTGATGAAATACGATATTCAAAAGACCCCTTTCTACATGTTCCAGCACATTATCCGATTTTTTTTCAGAGTACATACATACATAGTGATGTAACTTCCTGTCTTTTTTCAGTCTTGTAAGACACTGAAAAGATGAAAGTGATGCAATATTTTAAACATGCACAAATAAAAAAAAACGAAAAAAACAAAAGAAAATCTTATATGGGTCTACACACAAAGACATCAGTGTAATGGAGAAAGTTTAGGTCTGTTAATCCGTTTTCTCAAAAATTAGATTAAGAACATTGAGCCTCTTCACATGCACATAAGAAATCTGATTATTACCGGATTTCTGGAGTTGTCAGATAATTCTATGGGTCAAGTAAACAGCTAAATCTAATACACTTTATCAGATAATGGCAGTTATGTGATTTTAACAAACTGGATTAACACCTCAATACGCTGTTACCCAGATCTGCGCTTTGACAGGGTCTTTCAGGTTTTGCTGGTCTACAGTGAAATACTAGATAGTTATGTGTGTGCCTTCTTAATTATGTAAAATGAATAAAATTAGACTGTCATAGTTTCTGGTTTAGTTGTTGTGGTTGTTTTACTGTCCTATAGTTTTTCATGGTCTCAGTCTTGTTTTGCTTCCTGTTCATCAGCACACCTGGTTTAATTTGCTCATCTGCTTCACCTGCTCCTTATTAGATGTCCTCAGTATATTTACCCCTTGGTTTCAGTTAGTCATTGCCTGAGCATTGTCATGTTTACCCAGTTTCATCGTCTTTAAAGACTTATTCCTGCACCCGTCTGCCTCCTGCCTTTTTGTACTGCATATGGGCCCTCATAATCCACACACTGTGACATAGGCATAGGTAAGCATCTGGAGTAATTGGAAGTAAGATGCAGTCCATCAGTACTCTAAAAGATGGAATTTCTTATTCCTCAGGAACGTTCTGAAACAAAATGACTACTGGAGATGCATCCTTTTCCACCTCTGGGGCCTTTTTATATCCTTGACCACAAAAGTAGGCAGCTCAGTTTTATAGCCTTGCACATTAAAATATTTCTTGTATATGAATAGTCTTGAAGGGTTGATCTGATGTATTTTTTTTTAGAAAAGAACAAATTCTTAGTCAAGTTTTGTCGTCACTTTGTGTTTTTGTTCAGCGTCAGTGGATTAGGTTCTGCCTCCAGTTGATCCTCTTTTCTGTATTTTCCTGTCTGTTTCCCAACACAAAACTAGCTTTAGTAAAGGATGCCAGGGCCCTTACCTTTAGTGCTTCAGTGATACAGGGGGATCTACATAAGGGCTACTGGAACAGAGTTGCTGGGAGTAGTGGATTTTTAGATTCAGCTGTATTTTGGGTGGATGGAGGATTCAGTCCTGCTGCAAAGCTGGAGTGTAATGACTGTGTGGTTTTGCAGCGTGAGGGAATGCCTTGGCTTTTGATTGATCTTGTCAGGATTCAGCTAAAAGGTCAGGATGAGCTGCCTCCTCTCTCCTGAGCCAATCAGAGGGCTGCCAATCTGGAATAATTATATTCCTCTGGATATGGTTGGCTCATAAGATTTGCAGGCATGATGTCATCCAATCCCACGCAACCAAGGCCATGTTAGTTTACAGTAAATATGTCATTATTATGGGTCATGGTGTGAATGGATGGACTTATCCCCCAAGATGGAGTCATGCTCTGAAATGATAAAAGAAAAAAAGAAGAAGAAAACTCACCTATAATTCCGATCAAACTACAGACCTCATTTCAAGGAAAGGTTGGGGAATTTTCTAACATGCAACAAGAAATCTTAAATCTGTAAGTTCTTTATTAATTTGAACCATTATTTAAAATACACTGTCAAAAAATGTAAATGAAATAAATCATGCCCAGGACTTCAAGTATCAGTCTTCTTCCTGAGTGGGGAAGAATGGAGCAGGAAAATGAAAGGTGGACTGGTGTGGCATCACCAGAGATGTGGGTTCTGCATCGGTCTGTCATTGTGAAAAAGAAGCTGAGCCAAAAGGTGAAGCTCTTGATTTACCGGCTGATCTACGTTCCTGCCCTCACATATGGTCATTAGCTGTGGGTAGTGACCAAAAGAATGAGATTGTGATTACAACAGGCCAAAATGAGTTTCCTCCTCAGTGTGTTTGGGCTCTCAATTACAGCAAGGATGAGAAGTTTGGTCATTCAAGAGTGGCTCTGAGTAGAGCCGCTGGTCCCCCACATTCAGAGGAGCCAGATGAGGTGGCTGAGGTATCTGGTTGGATACCTCCAGGACAGCTCTCAGGTGAGGTGTTCTGGGCAGATCCCACCAGAAAGAGGACTTGGACAAGATCTGGGTCATGCTTGAGGGACTGCATCTCTTGGTTGGCCTGGGAAGTCCTCAGGATTCACCCGGAAGAGCTGAAAGAATTTACTGTGGAGAGGGAAGTCTAGGCTTTTCTGCTCAAGCTGCTACTCCTGCAACCTGACTTTGGATAAGCGTCAAAATGGTTTAGAACTTAATATCTACCAGTACTAACCCAGAAACTCACTACAGTGTTTCTGAATTGGGCTTCAGAAACAACTATATGGAATATTTTGGTACAAAACATTTACAAGACATTTATCAGGCAAATTGCAAATTACATTTTTGTAAGGTAAAGTGTAGAAGTCTATTCTGTTTCTTTGGTTTTGTTTACTCTCCTGCACAAATGTTCAACGAAATGAACGTGCAAAACTCACTGGAAGAGAAAAGTGAAAATATGTAAAATGTACAAAGCTGGCATGGAAGTTTAAAGCACATTGCTTTCCACTTTCCTTTGTCCCCTTTTTTCTCCTTATAAGCATTGCTAAATAAACAGAGTTGAACGTGTTTAAACTGAACATGATGATGTACTATTTAAAGACATTGTAAATCACCGTAGTACCCTTCTGGGATTCCAAACGCTGCATCTCTCTTGGGTAAGTCATTAAGAATGGAGATTTTTAACATTTTTCTTGATTGCATGTCTGCAACATCTTGTGTTATAGACCAACATAACTAATGCAGTTTCATTCACAAGATGCAAATATACTAATGAGTTAAAAAAATAGAAACAATATTTACATTAAAAAAGCCAGACAACCTGTAATGGCAACATCCTGTGCTCCCACTTGAGGTTGAACTTAAAGCAACTCTACTGAACTAGCAGATTTTCACCCCCTAATGGAGACTAATTCAGCATCCATCTTCATCCTGTCTCGTCTTTGAGACCTCTCCAGCCAGTATAAGTCAGTTCAGTATTGGCTCTTGTCTTATCTCTTGCTCTCTCATTTCTCTGTTTATTTTCTTTTGATAATTTCCTCTTGCATCTGTGATAAGTCAGCTTTGGTGTGTTCAAAAGTGTGTTAAAATCCAGTTGCTGTAAAACAAACCCAGCTGTCAGGTGATGTCCTGGCCTAATAAAAAACACAAAACAAACAAACAGACAAACAAACCCAAAAAAAAAAACAAAAAAAAAAAAAAAAAAAAGGTTTAAGGTCAAAAAGGTATTTAATGTGGTCTTCATTGAGCAAGGAAATGTTTGTCCCTC
>JBAFSZ010000007.1:4170924-4181433 GCA_036919955.1 Melanotaenia pygmaea | reverse complement strand
ATGAGCCTGATTCTCCTCAGCTGCGCAGCCTTAATCATAGGATCCGCCTCACATCCATATAAGGGAAAAGGGACGGGGGAAGCCCCAGCGTGTGGAAACCCATGACAGAAAGTGGATTTAAGTCACTTTGAACGTGGCATGGCTGTTGGTCTGAGTATTCCAGAAAATGATGATATAGTGAGATTTTCACACACAACAAATCTGCAGCAACTGTGTGATGCTATCATGTCCATAAACATTAATATCTATTCATTTAAAAAATTAAAGAAGTTCTGAAGGCAAAGGAGGGTCCAACTCAGTAGTAGCATAGTGGACCTAACAAAGGTGCTACTGAATATGATTTCCATCACTGAACTTCAAGGGTTGTTTGCATAGGGAAACAAGTCAAACATAATATTAAGATTAATCAAATATTTTTGCAGTTTTGTGATTCTTCACTGAATACTGGCTGCTTATTGGTTGGCTTGTTGCCTTTGAGAAAATTACTAATAACCTCATTTGTTGTGCAAGAGATTTAAGCTGTCCAGGTAGAAAGAAGGAATCCTAGTTTTGCAGTATGTGTAGCTGCAGTGATATTACTAATACAAGCGTAAACAAGCAGACAGTGAGCACACTCTTACATCCAGACCTCCCTTTGCTCCCTACAAATTCAATATCACCTTCACAGCCAGGTGGAGGGGCAGGACTACACCTCTGAATGAAGCAGCAGCAGAGAGAGAGAGATGTCCAGTGTGTCATTTCTACCCCACAGAGTTTGTTTATTTACACCTTGAGTGAAAAGGCGCTTGCAAAGCAGCTTTGATTTTTTCCCCCTGTAGTTTGTCAGAGCATTTTATGGAAAATAAAAGAGAAATTAAAAGGCAGAGATTAAAAAGATGGATTTGTAGGAGATAACATGAAAGTGAAGGGGGGGGGCACAAAGAGTTCAAATCACTAAGTATAAAAGGGAGAGTGTGTCTTAGAAAGAAAGTAGCCGCTATTGTGAATGGCACACAGATTCATACTCATATTTAATTCGTGAAAATGTTTGATTTGGTCTTAAATTTAAAGAAAAAATGATACATGACTTGATGTGCACACAGACTTGGCATTAAAAACTCTCAGTGTGCTCTTCCATGTAGGCGTGCCACAACACATAACCAGCCTGGACACTCTTGTTCTGCTTCACTATGATGTTCAGAAATATTTGCCTCTTCTTCCATGAATGGGATGCTTATTTAGTTTTCAGCATAGGTAGCCTTTACATAATTGTGATGTATAAATTGCACTTTATCTCCTTGAAAACTTTTCAGTTTGTTTCCTGGTTTTTATCGACAAAACAAGCTGTGCCTCAACCACGTCCCTTGTGGAAAAATAAGTCATGCTTTGTATCTGTGACATTTTAAAAGTTTTCAAGAAAAGATTTACTTGACATTTTGTTAAAGACATATAGCTGGAATGAGAGATGGAGTTGAAAGACATTAGGTAAGTGATGGAGAAATGGGAACAGAGAATGAGGGAGCCAAAACAGTGTTGTGGGAGGGAGCGAGTGGGAGCCTGAGAGCGAAAGAGCGGCAGAGAGGGAGATTGAGAGAGAAAGCAACTGTGCAGCTGTAACAGGTCAGTGTTACTATTGGCCAAAGCCTGAATGGCCTAAAGCAGCTCCTGTCATTCATTTGCACTGGCTTAGCCAGTTTAGCTCATAGTTGAATGTTTTCGTGCCACTTGGGGACAGCAGATCCAGTCAACAGCTAGCAACATTAGCTGTTATTTGGTGTGTTTTTACTGTAGTGGAAATTTTATGATCAAAGATCACACACTAAGTGAGAATCAAAAAAAGTATTTTTATTAAGAGCTGATCAGCAATGAGAGTCACACAGTCAAACAGCTTTGGCTGAGCGAGTCCAAAGAGATTCACATGGGCTTGGTTAATATAGACTCGCATGACGTGAAAGCATCAGGGTCGCAGGTGCAAGTCCTCAGTACACCGTCTTCAGAACCTGCTCAAACTGGTTTTTGAACACACTTCTCTCTTCTCCTTGATAAGTTTTTTTTTTTTTTTTTTTGAACAATGTGTTTATTCGACTTTTACATCTTATAATAAACAGTCTGCAAGTGATCAGTATTATATTAATATGACATTATCAATCCCCGTCCCCCACCCCCAACATATAAACAAAATATAACAAAATATAACAAAAAATATAACAAAATATTGCTCTCTTATTTGCTTCAAAGTTATACAAGAGACATCAAAATGAAAATACAAAGGAAGATATCAGTTACAATATCAATATTCCCTTTACCTTAAAATCAAAAATACCTTGCTGTACATTTCACATTTCGGTTATGGATACTATTAAGAAGAGTAAAGAAACTTTACACCTCCTGTAGGAAACGACCAATATTAGATTTTTTATTTAATTAGTAAAAGGTTTCCAAATTTCTTCATACACGTCTAATTTATTTTTCAGAAAATATATTATTCTTTCCCAGGCCATACACTGTGCCATTGCGTTAATCCATGTTCCAATACTAGGTGGCTCGGACTTTTTCCAGTTAAGAGCTATCATTCTTTTGGCTTGTAATATTGCGAAATCTATGAATTTGCGCTGCTGATGTTTTAGTTTAAGATTACTTGGGTACAAATGTAACAGGATCATTCTTGCATCTAAGGGGATATTCAAAGATAAAATTTCCTTTATAATATTGATCGCTTCTACCCAGAAATCTCTAATAGTGTTGCATTCCCAGACACAGTGTATAAACGTCCCCTGAGCCACTCTGCATTTAAAGCAAGTGTCAGGGATATTTTTATATATATTTCTCCTTGATAAGTTACAGAGTTTGTGAAGAAAATTAACAGAATGCTAACAGTAATGTGATAAGAAAGAGAAGCTCACTGCCAAATATTTGCAGGGTACAACTCGTGCAAGTGCAAGTGTCGCATCTAAATATCACACAAGTATAAGAGTTATATGTATAATTTTCCATTACACTACCTACTTGGGAACATAAATCCACTTTTTCCTGGTTCTTTTTGCCCAACAACTAACAAAATGATGACTTGCTTACCTGCAAAACGGTTGGTGTTGGACAGCTGTGTTTACCACAATTATTTTAAATATTTTTTTGTTATTTAACCAAAGGAATTCCACTGGGCGTGAGTCTACAGTGCCTCATTGATATGCCCCTTCACTACTTCATATGACACCTGAAGGAGAACATTTTTTTTTTGTTTCATTTCCCATTCAGTAAGGCAGAATCACATATTTCTGATATCTGTCTACTTCTATTACACACACACACCCTCTTTTTGCAAAGCCCCCAGCTTGAGCTGCATTATAAGGAAAAACATGCAATATTTGAGGTTGTTGAATTTAGGGATAGTGTGACATAAAATAAAAAAAAATAAATAAAAAAAACTTTAATACATTATGTTAATCACAGACCTATTAATGCTCCTGCACCTGTGCATGCTAGTTAGTTGTAGAATATGCTTGAATGCAGCCCTCATTGCTCTACCTGTGCTTGTCTTACTTCGTGTCAGAATGTCTTTGTAATATTAATATTGCACGAGTTAATATTTAGTGTACTGAGCAGCCCTCCTAGCATTAATCTCCAATTAATGAGCTTTATGAAACATATCTGTGGATTCTGGTTTACATTTCTGAATAGTACATCAGTTAATGTTTATTGTAGTGAGGTATGTGAATGAGACAGAGTGTTTCATGTTTGATATCCTGCCCAGCTCTTATGTCTTATGCTCTATGCTGCACAGCTTCTCCTTAAAAAAACAACAACAAAAACATTAATGGTCCATAATTTTTGGAGCTGAGTGGAAAGCTGTTATGGGTTTGTGTCTGAAATGTGCCGTGGAACATCTGGTGGAAGGTTAGTTACTGTCAAACTCTGGTGAGCCCGTGCATAACATGGCATAGCTACTACATCACCTGAGTGTTAAGCTAGCTGGTGAGTCTGCTAATTTGTTGTTGCAGAGTAGAACAGCTACAAAAGCAAAGATGGCTGTAGCTTTGTTCATTACGTAAAATTCTAAATACTTACAAAAACTTGCTTCTCTCTTATTGTTCTCTTGGGGCCAGTTTTGGACTGAAAAAAGTAACAAGTTACAGTTATTAGTTACTTCATGCATAAAGTAACTGAGCTTGGTTTGGAGGCAGAAGCAGGAAAGTCTACCCCTTGTGCTGTCTTTTCACCTCTGTTGCGCAGCGGAGGCCATCCGTCGGCCATCCTCAAGCAAGGCAAGTCTTCACCATTCTCAGTACGACACACTGAATGATGTGTTTACAGCTGTTTCTGTTTAAGTGTTTTCACCGATAGTGGAGGCAACAGACCAGAGCAGCATGGTTACTAAACCCTCACAGAAATGTTGCTTCAGGAGTGAAAAGACGGAAAGATGAGGAAAATAACTGTATTGTGTTGGAGCTGAACGCTCCTGTAGGCACGGTGTTTAGTTCGCCTAGTATAGCAGCCACCATAAAAACACAGCCAGCACAGGTTCAATCCCAACGTCTCCCGCACCTGCTGAACAATAAAGGACACTAGAGCCCACAGAATATTAAACAATAGAACTAACAAAATAAAATTTGTTTATGGAACACACACACTGTACAAATAACATCTCACAGATGTTTTACAATTTCCCTTTTGAGATTGCACATGTTTTATTTTCATCATTAATGAAGTTATGATGATATCACAACTAATCGACTAATCAACTTTGAAAAGCCTGACTAGTTGAGTTCAGAATTGCTTAAAATGCTCATCACTAGTAAATACACACCTACATACATGCATACTAAAACCATCAGTGTACAGATGCATGCATGCAGAGCACAGAAAAATATGAGCCAAAAATAAATAAAAGGTTTAAACAAGGATGGGCGTTTAAGGGTAATGTACATCGTCCATCTCTCCCAAATTTAATCTTGTAATCTAACAGATATTTTTCATGTGTTTCATTTTTTATTTGAGTACATGTGGTCATGTGACTACATGACTATGCTTGATTGGCTAAAGTGCAACACGCAATGTTTGAGAAAAACGAGTGGGTCACGCTAATGCTAAACTTAACTGTCAAGTAGGAGCCACAAAATATTGAGGGCTGCGGGTTTGAGACCCATATATTAGGATGACTATGCATGCTTTCTTCTTTCCATTTTGTAGCGACATAAACAGTAGCATCAAGTCAAACTCCTCTGCTGGAGTTAAGGGAAATTACTTTTGTCTAATGCACCAACCCATACAACCAATTGTCTGAGGCATTTAGAGATTATAATGATTAAATTCAAAACATTTACAGACATTTTTTTAAAGGATTTATTTATTTTTTTGACATTAGCTGGACAGGAAGGCCGTCAGAGAGAGCGGACAATGACATGCAGCAACAATGCAGGACTTGAACTTCGGCTGGCTGTGCGAGGAGTTGTAGTCTCTATACTCTATACACGTTTACATGTTTGAATGGATGTTCAGAATTTGTAAAAAAAGGAAACAAAAAAGTGCAGGCAAAATCTGTTTCATAACTAAAGAACTTGTGGGTCAAGTAATGCTAATTAAGTTAATCAAAGTTCTTTAGATAACAGCACATTCATGAAACTGTTCTCCAAAAAATGAAGACTAACTGGTGGTGGTTGGCTCAGCTACAGTTTGATATTCCCCAAATGCAGCACATGCAGGTTTTTGTTGACTAATAACAGGAAACATCTTTAAGCCAAAATAGGAGAATTGCTCATCTAAAGCTCTGTAGACTCTCCACTGTAATTTATTTGCAAAATAATAGCAAAGTGTGCTATTAGTCAAATAAGTCATTGAGAAAAATGAGAACCAAAACATGCACAAACACCCAGAGATTTCAAAAACAGGACAATTCTTTAATGTGGAACCAAAAATTAATTACATCCTTTTCAGCAATGAAATCAAACACCAGAGTTTTTTATTTCCTGACTCCTAATAAGTTGTTTTCATTTATTTTTGCAAAATTTAACAGGGAAATAGTGAGGCCATGTGTGTTACCAGCACCACAGTTTTCTTCTCACCAAAGGATGAAAATGATCCCACTACCAAACACGAAAGTTGAACAGATGGAGGTTTTTGTATTTGTATTGCATTGTGTTGTTATTATTAGCAAACTGTCAATCCCTGCATGTGTGCCTACATGTGTCTGTACAGTCTGATGAACCAAGAATGTGGATTTGTCGAAGAAAGCCAAACATGTGTTAGAAGAAGCTGGAAAGTCCAAATTTGAAATGTGAGATTACACATGGAATAAAAGATTAAATAAAGCAGAGATCAAGCAATAAGAATCATAGTATGGATGGAAGACAAAGGGGTGGTGGAGTGGATAGTAAAACTGTGATTGTGGGAGAGATTATGTAATTTTTTTATATACAAGATTGAGGAATACTGGCAATAAATAAGGTGGAGGAGAGGTCATTTATTACAGAAAAGATAGAGGAAGAGAGACAGAGATAGATTGATATACATACACAGGAGAAATAAACCAGTGAGGTAGCCAGAGAGCGAAGGGGTGGGGGGGCTGAGAAAACAGATGGGCAGAAGGAGGAGGAGAGAAATGGCTGGGAAAGGGGAGGGGGTATTTGGAAAGAGGCTGCCAGGAGTTAGTCCAGAAAGTTGGACTGCTTTAGATTCATGGTGGGATGAGGGCCCACATCAATTACTTCCTCCCCCTGTAGACAAGCTGCATTTTGGTTTTTACCTCGAGGTCACCTCATGTGTAAAGCCTGCATCTTCCGCTGGTATTTTGCATAGACAAAAACAATACCTAAGTCTCTTCAGAGTTTAAATACCAGGAGCTATGTAGGTATTTGTACCATTTCTCTCAGCAGTCTCTCAGGTCTCAGAGGTGACTTTGAAATTCCATTTTCAGATTTGGTAAACCACGAGTGTGTTTAAGGAGAGTCAGACTTGTTCTGAAGCCTCTACAGTTGGTTTTAGTCCCCTAACATATTGAAATGTAAGGGCCTCTTTGTATGATGCTTCCACCACCGTGCTTTACTGTTAGTATGGTAATAGGTAAGCTGGCAAGTTCATGTAAAAAATTCTGTTTAGGTTACACTCATCTTGTTATTAAGATAAGATGAAACATGGCTGCAATTAGCAGCCACACCAAAGGGCCTTAAAGAGATATTTTGCTTACTTTCTTCTTGCTTTAAAATATGCACAAATTTCTAAAGACTTGATTTCACTCAATCTAGTTATGAAGAGCAGATTGATGCAATTTTTCTCTATCTGAAATAGATTTTGCAACATAAGGAGCAAACAAAGAAAGACTTTGGAAACTGAATACCACATCTTCATTGCTTCTTATGTCTGCAGGTAGAGGAAAAGGTCTGTATTTGTAGAGGAGGGGTCTACTTGGCCATTACTGTAAGTGCAACCTAAGGTCTACCCACAGCTTTCATCTATGAGATTGCTTCCTTGCCAAATAAGTGTCAAGTTTCCCACTTAATTTGCTTGACTGAGATGCCATCTGTATTATTAGCTTCAGTAAACTTTAGTGCACTTTTACACAGAAATGTGGATTAAAGCTTTTGTCCCCATTATTTTCAGACCAGTGTGCTTTGATGAAAGTGGTTGTCAACTCTTGAACCATGTGTGTGAAACCTCCTCTCAATACACACTTTTGTGATGGCTGGAGTAGGTAGAAATTTATTATAACTTTTTGACAATCTGTCAATCATGCCAACTTAGTGCAGATGGATGCAGATAGTTTGATCGAACTAAATTCTTAGTGCTTGACCAGATTTAAACCATTTGCACTGGTTTTAAGTGGAAATATCTATATTTAAATATATTTTACCAAGCAAAAATCTACTGTGGTTCACCACTTTGTCCTAAAGTCAGAGATGCAGAAAAAATGTGGTGTTATCTATAAAGGTATTATGAAAAGATTCAGGGAATCTTAGGGAAACCTCAGTGTATAAAGGCCAAGGACAGAATCCACTGTTGGATGGTCATGACCTTCAAGCCCTCAGGCAGCACTGCAGGAGAAACCACATGGCCTCAGAAGGGCCTCATAAAGCCTGTTTTATTGCTGCATTCAAAATGCAACCTTAAACTATATTATACAATAAGGAAGCCATATAACAGAAACAGTGCAGAGTTCTCTGGACACCAACGCATCTCATATAGACAGAAAGACAGTGGACACACCTTCTGTGGTCAGATGTGTCCACATTTCAGCTGCTTTTAGTAAAAACTGATGTCTGCTTCTACGTGCTATCAGAGAAAGCTTCTAAAGCTAGTTTCTGTGATACTAAGGGGGATCATCAGCACCTATGGTGTGGATGACTTTTTGTGTGAAGGTACCAGTGATGCTGAGGTGGATTATGGAGACATATGCCACCATCAATGAGGTATGTGGTTATTTTAGATGGACGATGCCAGACTTCATTCTGCACGACTTCATGTATTGTGGTGTCATACACACAGAGTGTGTTTGCTTGACTGGCCTGCCTGCGGTCCAGATTTTTGTCCTATTCAAATTATATGGAGCATCATGAAGAAGAGAGTCAGACAGCAGCTGAAAGCTTAGATTCAGCAAACATGGGCATAGATTCCTCTGAAAAAACTGTAACTTTAGTATTGTTAGTTCTCAAACTATAAAAGAAGTCATACCTCTATCACAGCTCTCTATCACAAAAAAGAATTGGTTTTAATTTTCTAAATCTAGTGAAGTTGGTTTGAAAACTTTTCCCCCTTTCTGTTAAATACTTTCAAACATCTAATCAAACAGCAGATTTAAGTTTTATGGTGCATCAAAAAGTTCCCAGCATTTCTGGAAATGGGGTTTGTATCTCAGAGTACAACAGGTTTGTCAGCAGGCTTTTCTCCCATTTTTGTGGCCGTTTGGAGTATTCTTACATCTTGAAACGTTTCAACGACTCTACAGTAATTAATTCCCCCATACATCAGGCCTTTACAGTGTGGATGCATTAGGACACGTTGGTTCACAGCCAGGACGATGACTGATTGCAGCAACCAGTAACTTGCAATATCCATATGGAATGTATGCAGTGTTTTAAGACATCCTTGAAAAATATCCTAAGCCACATTAAATCTGGCTAATGTGAGAGTAAAAGCACAGATTAACTCTTGTGGTGCTGCACATTGATGGTATATTTGGTAGCTTTTGATGTGTTTGACGATGTTGCAGAGCTTGGATTACTGCATACATACTCAGTGCCAACTTATGCTCACGGTGTGTGTGTATATATAGTTAGTGATGGAAAGAGAAAAGGAGAGGGGGAGGGATGGAGAGACAGAAACAGAGAGAGTAAGAGAGTGAGAGGGAGGTACAAGTCAGTATTTCATGGATGGCTGTGTTGCTATGGGAACAAGATGTGGGCTCCCTATTCCCAAAAAAGTGTCCTCCTTCCTTCCTCCCTTCCTTCCCTCTTTTCCTCTTTCTGTCTCTGATAACTTCATTTCTCTGCCGTTGTCTTCACATCATCCACACCTCTCTCCATCTCTCTCCTGTTCCCTTTCCCCCGATCAAATCCCACCACATGCCTCCTCTCACGCTCACTTTCTCATCCTCTCTCCTCTGTCATCCATCCTTTCCCCGCCCACTCATTTACCTCTCTCACTCTCAGTCCATTATCTGCCTGTCCACTTCATCTTCTCTCTTCCCCATTTTTCCCTCACTGTCCCCTTGTTCTCCCCTTCTAGTTTCTCCCTTTCCATCCCTCTTTTTTCTTTCTCTCTGATCCTTCTGTCTCTTTAACACTTACTTATATTCTATTCTTTTCTCGGTTGTCATGGCAATAGGCTGGGGGCGTGAGGGAGCGAGTGCGAGCAAGCGAGCGGGAGTGGGTGTTTCGGAAGTGACATCTCTTGGGCTGTAACCTTGTTTCCTGTGTGGTGGAGTTGGGGGCGGATTCAAGCGCTAGCAGCGCAGCAACAGTGACGCCGTGTGGACGCTTTGGGTGAGCAATGGGGAACCCGGGATGTGCCATGCGAGGGCTGGGTGAATGATCTGATAGGTGAGAATACTCTCCCTCCATCTCTGCAGCTCTTCCATCACTCTGTGACACACACAAACACACCCTTTTACCCCATCCTCCCTACTCCTCATCTAACATCTCTCCTCAAGGTTGAAGTGGATTGATTGTAGATGGAGACATTCAAAGGGATCAAAGCCTTTGGCTGGTCTCACACAGCAGTTTGGCAGAATGGGAAGAGCAGTTGTTTTGCACAAATATTTTGCACTAGTGCCGCACTTCAACAGAAAAACACACTCACATTCACGCACAAACACTTAAGTGTATTATTTTGCTTTAGATCTGCAGCTAATCTGTGCTAATTACAGCTACAGTGATTTTTTAATGTGTGCTATACGTTATGTTAATAATTTTGTAGTCATAAAAATGGATAAAATTAAATCCTCACACACACACACACACACACACACACACATTCACCCATTCACACACATTTACCTATTCACACACATTCACCCATTCACACACATTCACCCACACACAC
>JBAFSZ010000007.1:4149083-4170824 GCA_036919955.1 Melanotaenia pygmaea | reverse complement strand
ATATGTGGTAGTATTTGATTTCTGGGAAATTGGAAAAGGTGGATGTGATATGTCCTAGATAATAGGAAGAAACAAGAATCCCAGTAATTTAAAACAGCCTAAATATTTTGGCCAAGTTTAGCTTTTTTTCTTACACTAATGGCTTAATTAAACTTTAAAGTTTCTGTGGGTACAACTCAATCTCGCCACAGCTGGTGAAATGGTTGAATTGGTTCAAAGCACAAAAAGATGCTGTTTTGCAAAAAAGCTAAAAACTGTACAGTTTTTTTTTTATTTTACCATACACCAGTGTTGTGCACAAATGAGTTCATAATGTATTCATTGAACACTTTCATTTTTCTGTAAACCTTCAATTAAATGTATCTAGAAATAAAGAACTTGAATGTGAACTTGTCCAGATTATGTGAAGCTCTGCAACAGTCTCTGTCTACATTTTCCCAGTGCTACACCTACTTCACACCATGTTACCCATGATGCATTCTGCATTCTAGTGTAACAAACCAGCAATGCTCTACAGGAGAGCATCTCATCTCACCCGTCTGCAGCTTCCCGACACAGAGAAGCTGCAGACGCAGTTTACACATCAGACGCCCCGTCTGCTTATTTACAAGAATATTACATACTGTCTGACAATGAGATCTCACTGTTCTGTGCAAATGATGTCCACCTGCACTTAAAAACCAGCCAGAACGCCAGCCTCATTAACTTCTAATTTGAAAACACTTGTAAAGTAGAAGCATCTGTCCAGTGTGAGAAAATACTGTATCCTTTCATAATATTTCTACACTTTGCAACCTTTTATTTTTGCTTTAATATTAATAAGCTGAAAATAGCTGTTTGACAAAAAATTACCTTCTGTTACACTAAAAAAGGCTGTTCAGACAAATAAAGCAAAAAAAAAAAAAAGAAAAAAAGAAAAGAAGAGAAACAAAATTAGGGCTGCCGATTGATTAAAATTTTTAATCAGATTCATCACAGCTTACAAATGAATTAATAATGATTAATCATTATTAATAACTGTTTGCAACTATTTGCCTGTTTTTTACTGTACTATATCAACAGTAGGAGCCATGCTCACTTGTTTTTTTTCTTTGCTTTTTATATTAGATGATCTTTTTTTTTTTTTTTTTTTTGTTATGTTTTTTTTTTTTAAATGGGGGAAACGTGTGGGTGATAAACTTTCTTACCAGGAAAAGTGCGGGTGATAAACTTTCTTACCAGGAAAAGTTAGGGTGTTGAAGCATCCTCATCCCCCACCGATGTGACGCTCTCAAACCCATCCATAGAGCTTGTTCTATGTTGCCTCTAGAAACCTCCATGTCTCTGTACATCCGTTAAATATGTTTGAAATTTTAATGCAAATAATTACATGAATTAGTTACCACTGTTAACTTGTTATTTTTGACAGCTTTAAAAAAGTACAACCAATTTTCATCCTCTGTCCACACATCTGTTTCACATGCAGATTCATGTGACAGAATTTAAGGTCTAGTATAATTTATTTCATTGCAAGACATAACACTATAAATTATTTTCTTAAAGCCAGTAATGTAAAACATTATTAAATGGACTGAAATTTGAACTAGTTCAAAACTGAAGTGGTAATCTGCGAATGTGAGTTATTCATTTTAACTAATGAGAACTGAACCTGAGTGGTGAACTAGTTCATGAGAAGCATGAACTTGCCCAACAGTGCCAAGCACACTGAGGTCCTCCCTCCATACATGTTGCTCTGTTAATAACTTTAACTTTAACATGCTTGTGTTAACTTCACAAGGGAGTTGGAGTGAATGGAAGGTGTGCATCCATGAACCTTTGTGCCAATTTGAACTCTCGTAAGAAATTACTGGTGTGACCTTTGTCCTCAACAATGTTTTCAACCTTTCTTTTTTTATTTCTAAATGTCTCCTTAGCAAAAGTGCTGACAGATATTTGGCCACATTAGCAACATAAGTCCAATGTTTAATCTAATTTTGCTCTTTTAGCCTTACCCAGTTAGTTGCTGCTTTTGTCTGTCAGCTGTTTGCTCCTAAGCGGATCAAAGTGGGTTTGTGGGAGAATGTTATGTTCTGGAAACAGCTGCCTTCTGTTTCAGGAAATTAGGTTAATTAGAGCTGAATTTGCAGGCCGTTAAACAAAAAGTATGTTTAAAAAGTTAGAGCAGACTGATCTGCTTTCCTGGATCGGGACCGTTGAAGCAGCTCTAATGTTAATTTGATCACAGCAGCTTGACAGTTCCCAACTCTGTAACCTTGTATAAAAATAACACCTGTGACTTATAAGCTTTAGATTTCTGAGTAAAAAGTACTGACATTTTCCAAATAGGATATCAGAATCTGGATCAGGAAAGATAAAAAGATTTTAATACATCAGATGCATGCGTCTGAATTGACAAACCAGTTGAGACAAAGCAGTTGAGAATTGAGTGAGTGATCAAATTAATGTAATTTGAGCTATTGTTAATGCATAAAAATATTAATTAGCTGTACATAACATGTTAAGACTATAGAACTAGGGACTTTTTGGGCCAGAGTCCTGCAGGTTTTAGATGTCGCCCTACTGCAACACATCTGACTGAATTAACAAGTCATCAAGAGGCTGGTGGAGGGCTTGACAACAAGCTGTTGGAGAATCATTTTATTTAAATCAGGTGTGTTTCAACAGGAAAACATGTAAAACCTGCAAGAAACTGGCCCAAGAAGTCCGAAGCCGGCGATCCCCGCTCTATATGATCTACATCATTAATTATAAAGAAAACTGCCTTGGTGAGGGTATATTTTTGTCATGTCTTTGTTTGAACAAGATCATTGTGAAACAAATGGTGAAACACAGAACAGTTCTCCTGTTTTATGATTGGTCTGTTATATCTTATAAATGTCCAGTTTTAGTAACTGGCACAAGAGAAGATTTGCAAATGAATGAAAAGAAACAATAATGTTTTCTTTTCTGTATAAATAACAGATGCTTGTGTACTAAAGCAAGTACACAAGCCACCATCAAGATGACTTGAATATCTTGCCTGATTTTGGACAGAACTGCCAGCTTTACCTCCATTTCACTGGGAGAGGGGCTTCGTTTTTAAAAAATCATCTGCAACCAGCTACTTTCTGATTTTACCTAATTTTTACGTCAACACATGCTTAGCATGAATGCACCGATGTGCAAGCCTGGGCTATTGCTGATTCTTTTTGTTGTGTATTTTCCTTTTAAAGTCAGGAAATCAATTAAATATTCTTTATAAAAATAACAGAACTATGTTAAAGTGTTATAATATGTGTATTACTGTAGAATATCCACTTTAATTGCAGTGGTTATGTGTAGTGCATCTGCATAGAAAAAAAAAAAAACTTTCCTTTTAACTAAACTTTGATTTTGTTTGTTTGATTACACCAAAAACACTGGAGAAGAAGCTTCTCTGTGCCTGTGAGGGAGCATCATAATTGCTGTCTTCCTCACAGGTAAGGCCATTCATTTCCTCTTCCAGCACAATTCTCTGAGGTGCGCAAATTTCATTTGAAAAGCAAAGACTTGTTTCAAAAGTAGATCTTCAAAATTCTGTCTTACCAGGCAGGGAGACACAGAATAGCTGGGTAGTAATCTTAAAGTAAAGGCTCAGGGAGGCTTGAAACCAGAGCAGACAGGGCTCCCTGTCCCTGTCAACAGGAAGTGGGAAGCTGTGAGAAGTGCAGACTGGTCCAGCAGAAAGGGCTGTGAACACCCCTTTGCCAGCAGAAAGGCAGTTGCCTCATGAATGCAATCGTGAGGCTCTGCTATTGCTTCTTTTTAAATTGAATTACAGCTCCAGTATGTTGTTTGTTGAAGCTTCCAGATGTTCCTGTTTCTTTCTTTTGCTGTTCAAATATTGGTGCAGTCTCCCTTTGTGTCCTGCATCAGGAGTTGTAATCGATGCTGAAATAATATCCTGTGCAGCTCTACATAAGTGCACAGAAATGGATAAACTTTCACTTCACTGAAAGCCAGTTCATCCATTAGTTTGCCACAAATTTAGTTTGTTTTCTTGTATGCACATTTACTTTTGAGTCTGCAAAGAACCATTACTATATGCATGGGACTTCAGGGCTCTGGTAATGTGAGAATGTGCTCAGGCTGCCCCGTTAAATGCATTATTGCTCAGAGACTCTTCTTTTCTTCCATCCTGCTGTGTTGTTGAAAAAGATGTGATGAAGTATCCTCTGTCACTGCAAAAAAGGCAAACTGTGTCATTCTATTTTAAATTCAATCATCAGTCTAATGGCAATTCAGAACTGGGAGAGCAGCTGAGGAAAATCTTTACAACACCCTGCTGCATATTACACACTCTTATGTAGTACTTTATTGTTCAGAGGGAACAGGGAAACCTTAACACAAAGCCACCAAAGTAAAAGGAAATGAATAAATGCTAAGGACTTGCACCAGACCACATTTATTTAAAGCAGTAGCTTTCCAAGCCTTTTCAAGGTCTTTTAAAGTATTTATTTGGATATTGGCTGCTTTTTCACACATTTCGGTCCTTGCACCTGACCATTTTCAGAGGAATGTGGTTTTTGGTTGTTAAGTCACTTAACACTGACTTATGAATCATTAAGGCATAAAAAGCTCCTAACTCATGTAATGAACCAGGCTGTGTCAACACAAAACAGACAGCTTTGGAACGAATCCATTGTGAACTGGATCTTTAGGCCTTTTGTTACTAGTATTCTTCCACAATGACACATCATCTATTTCCATTTTCCAAGGATAACACAGTTTTACAAACATAAAATATAAATTTTGCACAAACCAGGAGATTCCTGAAGAGCAATAAGCTGCAAACGTTGTATGGTGCACAGTGTGTGCTTAAAACATTTGGGGAAACTGGACAAGTGGATGGCAAAAGAAGTAGTGTCAGGTCTCAATAACTATCTACAGCAGAAGACCAGGATCTGAAAGTGGTGTCCTGAAGAAATGGGAACAAATCCAGGAAAGACCTACACCAGGACCTAAGAGATGCATCTGGACCTTTAGCTGATCCATCTTGGCTGAAGCCTCATCAGAAATGATCTCCCTGGAAACATGGCTGTAAAGAAGGCATTCTTAGGAAAGGGAAAACAGGAGAAAAGGCTGAGGTATGTCACATGACACAAGAACTAGATTGAAAATAAATGAAAACAGATGGAGAATGAATACTCTCTTTGAGCCCAGACCTCAGCATTACTGAAGAAGTGTGGGGTTGTCTGGACAAAGTATGGAACAAAAGGCAGAAACATGCAAAGAACAGCTTTGGAAAGCCCTTCAAGAGGTCTGGATTAGGTGAATACATGAAATCTTGTCCAGGTTTAGACCTTGTTGAAGAATGCTCCTACCAAAGGTTCACTTTCATGCTAGTTAAAATTTTACAAACTGTTCATTATTTTCACCTATGTTATATGTGTTTCAATAAATCATTGAATTTATTTACAGTTTTCTCCAAAATTAACGGAATAAGGAATCTTTTAAAACATTTGTGTAATACTGTATGTTGTTTGAGTGTGTTGATTGTCAAAGGTTTTAGGTTTTTATTTTGATTTGTTTTTTAATGAAACACAATGACAGATATTAAAATCATAAATATTTGAGAAACAAAAGATTAAAAAGACTGTGTTGATAACTGTGTCCAAATCCTGTTATATCAAGAATAATTACTAATAACGGCCTAATAGCATGATCATTAAAGCAAAATCAGTTAATTAGCTGTAACAGCACAGATGCAATTTATCTCCTCCTCATGTCTGACACCGCTCCAACTCCAGCAGTACCCTTGAGTGATGATAGCCCGTAACTGCCACAAATAGTCACGTTTTCTTAATAGAGATAACTAATTAAAGTGGACAGAAATGTCTGAGGCAGAGGTAGTGTTTTTATTCAGATTGTCACATGAAAACTTTTAAAGCTCAGCAATCCTTTGATTGCTTGTGTTTTTGACATGTCTGCAGAGTGGTTGTGGTGGAAGAGGTGATGAGACTGAGCCATTCAGTTTGCAGCAGCCAGATATTGAGTTTGAAAGCGAGAAGTCTCACCACCCTGTGAGGTAATCGTTGAGTTATTTGTATTGATCAGCAAACCTTTCAACCCCCTACAGATATATTTAGATAATTCTAAGCTATGGAGAAACATTTGTATTTATTCACTCTCTGGATAGTTTTGTACAAGTCCATCTCCCCCTCCCGCTCCTGTTCCTCTGTGTCTGAGAGAGTGGATAACAATAATATGCAAGAGTGGGGAATGAAATGCAATACAAATCTGAGGAAAATAGAACAAAATCACAGCTGATTTTGAAATTCCTTACTCTCATAAAGAGGAAGTGTCTGGGTAGAAGAGGAGATCTTTTCATCCTATTTTAAATGTACATTTCCACATCTGTGTAGTAAATCTGACCACCTGAAGGTAATCCCCTCATAACAAAAGCTGAGTTCAGTATCATTACGTAAGATATAAAAGATATCCCCCTGTTTTTTTAAATGTTTTATATTCAAGCATAAAAAAAAGAGAAGCACTTAGGGAGAGCATACCTCCGCCATGTATTTCCAGTTTGTTTTTTGCAAATGATTATGGGCATTATTTTGGAGTTAGAAGCCCTAGTGGCACAGTTATCCTCATCTCCCCATAGAAAAGAATTCTTTAAAAAATTCCTGGATCCAGATGGTGATCCGGATCACCCCCAAAATGTCATCACTTGTTTCTTATTCTATTCATGAGATTTACTTAAAATTTAAACAAAATCCATCCATAACTTTTTGAGTAATGTTGCTAACAAATAAAGCAACACTGCCAAGTGTGTGACCTGAAGTGGAACAATGTAAAACCTGTAGTTACTTTTTATTGAAAGATTGCTTTTATATTTTCACATTGACCACATTTATCCAGTGGGCCAGTTTGGACCCTCTGGCTGGCCGGTTTTGGTTGAGTAGATGGAGGGGCATCTTCAGTGTGCATTTAAGCAAAAGACCTCATATAGCTGGGCCTTTGCGACCCCACTGCTTACACCTGACATCCCCTCATGACACGGCAGCCTATACGGCTCTGCACACATGCACCACTCCTTCTCACGGCTCGTCAAAATGCAGTGCTGCATCATGGTCTCATGGCCATCTGCATATTTGTCCTTGGTCAAAGCACATCTCTGCTGCACTTTGTAGCGATTCAATGGCACATAAAAATAAGTGGTGGCTGTGCAGGAGAGGTCTCAGTAAAGACAAGAGCATTATGGAAGGCTTTCTTGCCAAGAAAGTAAGATGCTTCAGCTCAATGCTTGCAGGAGTGCATTATCTGCCCCGGGCGGCCCTGGGATATTGCAAGCTTTATTTTTAGCATCGTTTTGGAGATCAGTGATGTGTATAAATCAACATTAGGTCTGTCGGGTTTCAGTAATGACAGCGTTGACTGGGGCTGACCAGTCATCTCATTGGTGGATGATATTCCTCTTTGTAAACTGCTAAGGACAGCAGAAAAAGAAAAAGAGCCCACAGAGAAGGAAGGAAGAGTGGAACAAAGGCAGAGAAAGAAGTAAAGGGAGCAGACTGTAGAGAGTAAATGAAAGACAGAGTGAGGAAAGGGAGATGAGCATAGAAAAGAGGCAGCTCAGCATTTCTCCTTGTGCTAAATCATTAAAATATATTCATGCAACCTAGAGCTGTGCCTGTTCACCCTGTGTGTACGAACGGACAGACAGAAGAAAGAGTGTGCTCATTGAAATTCTGTCCACTGTGCTTCACAGGCCCCTAATAGACAGCCTCGGGGGTGGAGAGGTAGGCCTACAGTAGAGTAGTGCAGAATGGGGCTGTGGATGACTCATGCTCCGATCCCATGGTGAAAATCTCAGCATCATGACTTTGCATTGCACATTTGCAAAGTTTGGATTCGGGGGCTTAGTTGCTTTTTGGAGACAGCGTGCCACACACTACTGAACTTCCCTTGAGCTTTGTGGTAATGAGCCGGGATTCATAGTGCACTTACTCAGCATCTATCAAATCTCTCTTTGCAGTTTAGCTCTAAGTCAACAAACCTGCACAGAAGGGCATACAACATAGAATCACTTCATAAATGACTGCTTTTCTGTCTATAAATTAGAATACTGTGCAGGGCAGAAGCTATTTATACATATCTGTATGACTTTTAGATGGGATCTGTATTGCTATGATATTGCTATGATTATCGCTGTGGGCTATGTTGTTTTCAGCTAGATCCACTTTTTATAAATGTGGAAATTCTCTGAGTTCCCATCTCCAAGCCAGATTGCATTCTGGAAATCTTCAGCAAAGACTGACTTTCCTCAGATCAAAAACTCAAAATATTTGTTTTAGCACCAAATCTGTAGCTTCAGGGAGGTCAGTACAGTTGAGTCCATATTAATCCTGCCGTTTTATCAAGACCTGTGGCTTTCCTAAGCTACCCTGCTGTTGCCTTTTGTTGTTGTTGCCCTATAATAACATTGAATTGTAACAGAGATAACCATTCAGCACTCTTAACAAGTGAGAGGATTAAAGAACATGATGTGAAGACACACAACTTTAAACCGTGATCTTATTTTAAAGTGTTGTCGTCCTAAGACATGGTGTTTAGCATTGATGCTTCACAGCAAGAAGGTTCCTGGTATGAACCTCAATTAAGGTCTTTCAGTGTAGAGACTGTAAGTTCTCTCCATACATGCATGGGTTTTCTCCAGGTACTCTGGTTTCCTCCTACAGTCCAAAAACCAGTTTTAAAGCTTGTAATTATTAGTGGTGATAGTAAAACCCTATGAGTGAGCACAATTGGTTACGTATTTGTTTCTGTATTGGCCCTGTGTTAAACTGGGGACTTTATGCTGCCTATCCCCTGTGATTCTACTCTGGATTAAGTGCGTTTTGAAAGTGGATGGATGGGATTTACTGACTCATGTTTGGTCAGGAGTTTTTAATGCATTGGGTACTGCATTGCTTTACCATCACGTTCCGATACACAGGAAACTGCTCCAGATTATGGTGGAAAAAACTGTCTCCATTACGCTGGCTTATCAACAACTAATATTCAGTGTGTGTAGACAATGAAGTGAAGAAGTGAGGGTAGGGGTTAGAAGACACCTGATTCCCAAACACAAGCTTCATGTTCCAGTCCAGTCTGGATGCTGCTGTCTTACTCCTTTTTTTTTTTATTATTATTATTATTATTTACTTACTTTACTTATTTTGCTTTACAATTGCACTAAGTTTTACACTTTAACCCTTTAAATCCCAACCAAAGAAATAATGGGCAGAAAGTTCTAATTAAAAAATAAAAAAAAAATCTTAAGACTCTTATTTAAAGGTTCTATATTATACAATTTCATATGAGCGTCAGAGATCCAATAGCATTGCTTTGAAAGTGTATTACTACAAATTCAGCCTTGATCCTAAATTTCAGCCATTCCAAAAGTAGCTCTATTGCAGGGGTGGCCAACGTCGGTCCTCGAGAGCCACAATCCTGCAGGTTTTCCATGCATCCCTGCACCGACACACCTCACTTAAACTAATGAGTCATTGTGCAGATCCTTATAGGCTGTTGGATCCATTTAATTTGAGTCAGGTGTGTTGGTGCAGGGATGCAAGGAAAACCTGCCACCCCTGTTCTAGTGAGCTCTGCTGAGAATGGGCTGTTTGTGTGTCTGAAACTTCAAATGTTCACGAGAGGTGCTTGTCCATGCCCACTCCACGCCCCTCTCGGGGAGAGGATCTGGCTTTTGCTAGCCCCCAAACTGTGATTTTAGAGGACAGGCTCAGCTAGCCGGGTCGGGTCGGGTCAATGGCAGCATCCTCTACTGGGGGTAACGGTTATTTCCCTTTTTGAAGTCACATAAAAAAAGTCCTCAGACTCAGTCGTTTGAGGACAGATTCATTAAAAAGTGGAGCAAGCAAGTCTCATCTTTGGGCGTCATACACAGGCTATGAGGACACAGATGACTGTTAGAAAAACTTTAGAAAGTGAATTTTGCATAATATAAAACCTTTAACAAAATATTAAAAAAGCACCTAAGTAAAATTTTTACAACAGAGTATTAAGGCCACATTAAGAAAAATATTTTTTTACAGGCTTTATATTACAAGTCGTAATATAATGAGAATAAACTTGTAATTTTACAAGAAAAAAGTCTGAATATTACTAGAAAGAAATGTAATATTACAAGAATAAAGATGTAATATAATAAGAATGAAGATGTAATATTTCGGGAATATAGTCAGAGTATTATTAGAACAAGGTTGTAATATTTCTAGAAAAAGAAGTCGCAAATATTACAGGAATAAAGTCGTAATTTTACTAGAATAAAGTCGTAATTGTACCAGTTCCAGCCATTTCCCCCTTCAGCAAAGCAAAGATTTCCTCCAAATCCGCCTGTTTTGCAGAATGGATTTATTTTCTTACCGATTCTTTCAAATTCCTGATACTAATGATAATGTGGTGTTGATGCGCCGGAAGATTAAGTAGCTTCTGGTTTGTGAAACCTGTGCTGAACTACAACTTTATGAAATTATCTTCTGCCCTCATTTACACAACAATCCTCTTCTTAAGGAAGTGGCTAAAATATTACCCGTAAAATTACGACTTTATTCTTGTAATATTACAACTTTATTCTCATAAAATTTCAACTTTATTCTCGTAAAATTATAACTTTTTTCGTAATGTTTCCAAATTATTATAGTGCAAAAGATATCCACCACCAGGAAGACAATAATCAATTTATAAACAGCAGGGTTTTGAGCAAAGTTTTCATCATATGCTGATGCAATAGGTCTCATAAACTGTGTCAGATATGAAAGGGTTAAAAGGGTTAAAGGTTAATGGAGTCAGAAAAACCAGTGAAGGAGAGACATTTAAAGTTCTTGGTTCAGGTTAGAAATAAAAGTGTTATTTCAGAAAGCTTCGTCAACATTTTTATGGTGCCATGTGACATGGCACAGCACTACTAGAGTGCCAGAGGTAGAAGTCCAGAAATAACGCTCTGAGGATAACTTGTTTGTTCAGAATGGATGGCGTGACCTCCTGACCAAGTGTTGGGAGGTGGCTTCAATGTGTGAAGGATAAAAAAATCTCCATACATCAAGCTAATTTAAAAAAAACAAAAAACAAAACAATTTAACATGTCAGCATGCTGTGTAAATAGTCAGAATTAAGTCATTTCATAACAGAAATAAATGAATCTACAGATGAGCTTATTTCTTACTCAAACTCCCTTTTCTGTTTTCTTTCTCTCTGTACACTGTTTATATTTTTCAAACAGGCTGTTCTTGTGACCCTTGAATTCAGCATAATTGCACTGGACTATATTCCTGACCTCAAGCTACTGTCCACCATCATGATTCAAACTCCCTTCTTTTTTTTCAAATTGGCTTACAAGAATGTTAACATGTGCATGTACAGCTTTACAGGACTGGACAAAAACATTGGCAGTGGGTTGCTTTCATATCAGAGAGAGTTCAAATTATATTCCAACACATCTGTCAAGTGTGATTGAAGTGCTCTTAAGGAAGACGTTTTTTCTCTCCAAGGAAAGATGACAACTATGTGACCACTCTCTGTGATTCATCTCCTTTCATTTCTTGATTCGCCCATATTAATTAGCTCCACTTGTTTAGGAGCTAATCAATATTTTAGTAGCCTGATTCATAATTAATCAGAGAACCTGAAAGATCATCTGAGTTATTATTTTGCCACAATTAGATGATTGCCTGTTGTTTTCTTTTCCCGTTTTTCCGATGTGGAAGCGCTGCAGTGAAATACGGAGGTGTGGGGGTGGGGGGGGTGTAAAATAATGATGCAGGAATATAATCAGTTGTGACATGCTGTGCATGTTGTGTTGTGCTGTGGGTCGCCTGCTTTTCCTTCCTATATTCACGAGGAGAGAGTGCTGAGTGTTAGTCTGTCTCCTCCATGATCTGTTATTGTAAAAAGCATGGATGTGTACAAAAAAAAAAAAAAAAATCACACTGAAAAATGATGTGCACAGAAGGTCACTGCCAGGGCATAAAGTGCCACTCTGGGTTATGTGTGTACTGGGTGAAATAAACAGTAGTTTTCACTCCTCTTGTCTTTGACTCTATGTGAGTGTGAAAGTGTGTGTGCATCCCGGTCTTGTAGTACAGCCTCCAGATGTTGTAAGTGTGAATTTGGCTTTTCGTTGGTGCATGAGGTGCAAGCCGCAGGGGAGATGTTTCTTTGCCTGACTCACACACTGCAGCAGCCTTTTTTTTTACTAAAGGGTTATTTCTGGATTTAGTTCGTAACTCATTGAACACTTCAAGCCACTTGAAAGCGGAAGATACGATGGAGGCGCTGGGCTGATAATTTCCCTTAAATGAAATAATATTCCTTTATATTGCCAAGTTTAGGCGGTTAAAAGTGGTTTTTACTTAGAATTAGAATTAGAAACAAAAGTTAGTTATGGAATTTCAGCCAGGATGAGTGACGTGTAGAAGAGTAAAGTGTCACAAGATGTTTGATTTCTGTATCTGAGGCTGAAAACTATAAAGTGCCTCGTTACATAATCTGGAAATGCTGCCTTTTGCTTCATAGAATAGAAAGAAAAATGAAAAAAGCTTAAACTAAGAGAATAAATACAGAGGAAGAGGATATGTGAGGTCAGTGTTAGAGCTACAGATCCATCAAGAATGGCCCTCCAGATGCAGACTGCAAAGTGAGGATAAGTGAGGACATAATCTTGGACAAAGAGTATTTTTTCCCTGTTTACAAAGAAGACAAAATCCTTCATTTGCCAACAGTCATGCAGTTTTTAGTTCAAGCCAGCAGGAGCCAGACAAGATCGAAATGTTGGTCTTCAGTACTGTGTGATCAATTCCTCTAATTATCTGAAGCACAGTCAGAGATCCTCAAATATCATCTCTTTTCTTTCTCTTTTTATATGATACTTTGAATCAAAGATTACATCAACGGAAATTTGTTCCCCCATTGAGAAGATTGTGGTTCAGCTTCTGTGTCTGTCTGTCAGCAGGACACCTCAGAACAGATTTCTGCTAATTTTGGTGGACAGGACAGCCGCAGGCCAAGGAACAGATGACTAGCTAATAGTGGCAAGTCAGAACAGGGACTTCTTCAATTAGACAATCATCATTTTTAGCCATGATCATAAAACTAACAGAGGAAATGGATTATTAAATCCACAATCGCATTCTACAAATAAATAAAAGAATGATTAACTTGAGTAATAGGAGCAGTAGTCCTTTGTTTTTTCTCTCTCTCTTTGAAATGTTTCCAGATACTTTTTAGGCTTTTGTTCGGTTCGTGTGAATGAAATTAAGGTTTTTTTTTTTTTTTTTAAAAAAAAAGAAGAGGCAGAAAAAAGGGAATTAGACATTTAATTCAAATATTGATACAGCTTGGTTTATTGGTTAATTTCATACACAATTAGAGCAAAGGATGCTAATAGTGGTTCTATGTGCTTTTCATGTTGTCTTGTGTTCCAGTCTATCATTCCTAAAGCTAAGCTAACTGTTTCATTACTTTGGCTTTTATTTGAACAAAGAATCAGTCATCACATCCACCTCTTTGGGTTTCTTGCTTTCCAAGTGTTTGTTATGTTGTTGTTATTCTTCACCCCATGACGTATTTTTCCTGCAAGCTTTAAGTCATATGAACAGATGTCTGGTGAACTCACCAGCTACAGCTTGCACCGATGTTATGAAGACAGAAATGTGCAGCATCACAGCCCTTTTAACAATGATCCTAACTGACCTTGTCCTCCCTCCTTTTTTTCTCCCTACTGCACCCCCCTCCTACCCTCACCCCCACCACCACCTCTCCTCCCTATCTCTTCTCCAGATGCAAGGTGTGCCATCCCCCCCTCCTATCATCATCACCATCATCGCACCCACGCCCACTCCTTCCACGCTCCTTCCTACGACCGTCCCTCTCACGACCATCCCTCCTTCGACCGTCCCTCCTACGATCGTCCCGCCTACGACCGTCCCTCCTACGACCGTCCTTCCTACAACCGCTCCTTGCACGAGCGTCCCATCTACGACCGTCCCCTGCACGACCGTCCACCCCACGACCACTGGAACCCCCGCCTTCGCGTGAGCTCTGGAAATCAGTTCTACATGTTGGACCAGGAAGAGGTAAAGTGCTGCACACCCCAAGAATACACCAATTCTTATACTGGTTTTTGAAAAATTAGACATAAATGCTGTCACAAAAATGTTTTCATCCTTGAACTGGTGCAGAAACTACCTGCAATTTATCAAAGTATACAAGTATATTTGATTCTTTTCAATAAATGTGAGCCAAAACAAATAATAGTTTAATAACCGAGATTGTATGTATCAAAGGAAATAGAAGGTTGGCCTAAGAACATTGAAATTAGACTGCCACATATGGGTCGTACCAAGGGTTTAAGTAATGCTCAGATCCACCACTCATAACCTCCCATACATCTCAAGAGACCCAAATTTATTTAAAATGGAAGCAAGTTATCTTTCACACAAACCACTCCTTGTTTTGTGTCCTCATCCCTTTTCTTCATCTATTCTGTCCCTGTCCTTGTGCTCTCTTCTTCCCCCTACACTTCCTGTCTGATCCCGTCTCTGTTAAAAAAAAAAAACATTTATAGTAAGGCTAAGATTTTCCTCAATGTTTGTCTTCATGTTTATTTGTAAAAGTACACCTATGTAAAGAAAACTTTATTTATTTAGTAATACACACATAGTATCATAAGACTATAATTACAATGATAATGTTCTGTTTTTTATGTTAAATTGAATGTATAGATACCACTGGAATAACAAAACTATTCTTTCTATCCCACATTTATAAATATTCAATTAACCATCAGTAAAAACACGTGAGACTGATGTTATTTGTCTGAACTACTAAAAAAGGTTCCATTTTTCCTTTAAATGGTAAATGGACCTTTCCAGTCAGTTTGACCACTCAAAGCGCTTTACACTACTTACCATTCACCCGAAAGACGACTGCTCTTCCTCCTGAGCTACAGCCGCCCCTGTAAAAGTTCACAATGACTGTCTTTATTCCAAGTTCTATTTGAATGAAACCTGGTCTATCTAATGATGAAACCTTACCTGACTAAATCTATGCTTGTTGAATTGATGTGATCTCAGAGACTTTTCACTCCAAGCTGAACTCATGCAGCTATTCATTGTAGCATTAACTTATTTCATAACTATATTTATTATTGTACATTCAAACAAAACAGAGCCCTTTAGTTTTTAGAATGGGGAGAACTCTTGTTGCTTGAAACATCAACACAAAAACCTGAGCCCATGATCCCTTTCAGCTACAGTGCTGCACATTTCCAATAGCTCCACATTTGCTCTCTCTGTAACTGGATAGTGCCTGACTATACCTGATGGTACCTGCATGCAGCACCAAAGGACTTAGAGTGACATCTTTCTCTGCCCTAGCAGCAACTTTCTTAGCTTCTTAATGACCCATTGTGGCCTTCCCACAGATCAGACGGCATTGTTTGTGGAGCTGAAATGTCTCTACACATGACTATGTTGCACTGAGTGATCACTGAACGGCACTATGGGATGTATGCTTCTTTTACATATGACTGGCAGGTGGAAGAAGTAGTTTAGGATATTTAGGTTACTCCCTAATGTGTTCATGTTGATGATAATTAATGAATCGAGGATGAAATTTAGTATGAGAATCAGTTCTAGAATATAAATAGCTGGTAAAGGAGGAATGGCTACTGATCCTCAGACTCTTCTCAGATAATCATGTAGCTTAAAAACATTTATTTTATAATTTTATTACGTATACAACAGAAAAACACTGAGGTCCATCCTACTATTGGTGTCCTCAGTTGTAGGTACGGGCTTGACCACATACACTGGGTAAATACTATACTACTTTTTATGCTTGAAAGTACTTAATGTAACAGCTCTGTCCCTAAATATGCAAAAAGATGGACTAAGATTGGCAAGATGTTTCAAGACTGGATGAGATTCTTCAAAAGTTTTCCTCCTGCTTTAGTTACAGTGTCTGTTACATGTGTTACTTTTATTTTTATGGGTGCTTTCAGTATGGCCCGTCATGAAATACTTTTGCAAAGTCTTTGTGCTATTTAAAAGGCCCTCGTTTTCTGATAATGACTATTAAAAAGGAGGTCAGAGAGGGAGAACGTATCCAGACTGAATGCGGCTCTGGCTGACTTATGGGAGGTGGTTTATAAAGTAAATTTTGATTCAGTAGAAGCTGTCTGGTTCTTTTGCTTGCTGTGTTGCTATTGGTTAAGCATAGGTTGTATAATATGACCAAATTTGGGACAAAACGACATCAGTCAAACTAAGTTTTACCTTCTTAAGTTTTCTATTACCAACTCAAATGTAACAGATGAAAGTCAGAATTTTATAAACAGATAACTTAGTTCTGAGTGGAAACAACCCTCTGTTCTAACCAGAGATTTTTACAAGCCCTTGTTGTTCAAGTCCAAGTCAAGTCTCAAGTCTTTGACCTCAAGTCCAAGTCAAGTCTCAAGTCTTTGACCTCAAGTCCAAGTCAAGTTGCAAGTTACTTGGTTGTATTGAGTAATCTGTCAAGTGATGCCTGTTGTCTGGTCTGCTTAAGATGCGTTATAATCCAAGGAATTTAAAACCGCCACTCACTCTTTATCTACCAGCATTTAGTAACAGCACTGATGCTCTGTCCCTCTCCTCTGGATGTTTTCTTTGCTTTTCTGAATTTGGAAAACCTGGAGATGAACTTGGAAATTTATTCAGATTAGTAAATATGCTTAAAATATAACTTATCCAAGAGTTTTTAATGTGGACCAAAATCTATTTGGACCCACAGAGACATTTAAAATACTAATACTGCAGTTCATAGCATTTATTTCCTGAATGTAGAGAGGAGGGCCAATATGCTGCACTTTAGTGCAGGATCACCATCTGTCCTGCAGGCTTTTAGATGTTTCCCTGATTCACATGACAGCTTGTTGTCAAGTTCTGCACAAGCCTCTTAATGACCCATTAATAATTGGACTCAGGTGTATAGCAGCTGGTAAATATATAAAATCTGCATGACTGTGGCTCCAGAGGTCCACTGTTAGTGATCCCTGTTCACTAACAGTGATCAGCGATCACTGTTACTCACAATATTTCAATTAATTAAAATCAAGTACATGCAGGTTCAATAAATATACATTCCTAAATCCACAACAGCTGTACTTTTCTAATAAACAGACCCAGTAAAACTGCACTGTTTACAGTGATCCCAATTTAATATCATGGTTTTTACAGTGGGTCTGATTTTGTACTAGATAACAGCAGACAGGAGATCAGAGAGCGAGAAGATCATGGAAAAAAAAATATTTGGTTATGCGTTTCGGACCGCAATTCTTTTGAGTGTGAGTCCACGTCGAGTCTCAAGTCACCAGAAATGCAACTTATGTGCTACTTGAGTTCAAGTCCCAGATTCTAGTCCCCATCTTTGGTTCTAACTTCCTCTGTTTAGCATGAAATGAAGAGTTTAAGCTGACTGCTTATAAAACTCTGACCTGGAGTCTGAAGTGTGCACACTGTATGGTGACAAAACCCACTGAATTATTGCGAATACTAAGAACGACACTGCTTGACAGCATAACATTCGTGTTTATAATGAGCTGATGAACTAAAAACTGACTGCACTTTTCACTAGTGAATATTTATATATACACTTCGCATTTGCAATTATTCCTGTTTCCTTTTATGTTGTAACTTTCTTTACGTGACCATGATAAAAGCTGATACAAAAGTTTCATATGACAGCTATTAATTTGATTTTTTTTAAGGAAAGGACACCTACCTGGCCTAAAATTAAATTCATTACAACTTTACTTGTGTAGCACCGATTCACAAGAACGTTGGGGCTTTATAGATAAAATCAATTTAAGCCAATCCATTGTCATCCAATCATATTCATACAAGCCAATTCATAGTAAATTATAGTCTGGCTATGGAAACCAATGGATTGCATTGAATCTTGACTTTAATTCAGTCTCCCATCCTGAGCATGCAGGAGGTGGTGGGCGACAGTGGAAAGGAAAAAACTCCTTTTTAACAGTAAGGAAGAACATCCGGCAGAACCGACTCAGGGAGAGTGGTCATCTGCCTCGACGGGTTGGTGCAGGACAGGAAAGAGAGCTCAACATTCACCAAGAACTGCATAGGATCTTAAAAACCTGAACGAGTTTATGCAAACATTGTTTAATTGACAGTCTTCTGGTTTCATTCTTGAACTGTGTATGTCTAGAAACTGGATGGTGAATACATGAAAATAGATAATACATAAATAATATCAAAATACATTCATAAATTACAGTCAACAAATGAGAAAAAAAGTTAATTAAATCAATACAACAAAAACAATTTAAAAGACCAGAAACAGTTATTCTTGAATTTGCAAAACTAGGCGTGAAGAGTTAAAAATAACACACAAGCTAAAAAAAAATATTAAGAAAATAATAAATTATGAAATCCCTAATGATGTTAAATAAAACGTAACTAATGTCTGACTTTACTTGTATCAGATTTTAGACTTATTTCATTGTTTGGGCCTGTGAAGGCCTGAAATCGGCTTTTCCCCTTCCTATCGATGGATGTTGGTTAGCTGACTAAAAAGTCTCTTTCCTTTTTTCACTTAATTTGCACACTTTATATTTGTTTTTACAAGAACTGATGTGGCCCACTAATTGAAAGTCAAAAGCATCTCTCATCAGTGTTGCATCTGTGTTTTAAAAAGTCTAATTGGTTCTTCATTAATAAAACATGACAGACAGCAAGTTTAAAGTGCTTCAGGGTTGATCTTTATGCTCCTCCTGAATAGTTGTGTATAAACTCAAGTTACTGCCTCATGTGTTTGTTTATTGAATTGGGCATTAAAGTGCCAGTGTAAATCTGACATATGTGTAGCTGGAAATGTTTTAGAGGTATTGTATTTCACCACTTGGCAGCTTTACTGTTAAACTGCTGTTAAACAAGAATAAGATTTAGATGTTAAGGAAGAGGAGGGAGCTCATTGCGCTGGCTCTCTTTGTCCTCCCTTGCTTGGACAAACAGTACGTAAGTTCTGTTTAACTTGACTACTTTTTGTCTTTGGGTTTTTGTGTGTTGCTGCTGCAAGCACAGATGTGTCATACATCTGCTGCTGTTGAGAGTAAAATCTCATCTCACTCTTCGGGCCAGGAGAGGGTACTGTTCTTCAGCTTTTTTTAAACTCTGCATGAAAAAGCAGTTCCACACAGAAAATGTCACACAGCTGCTGATTTATAACACCACTCAGAAAATCAGCAGAAATGGAGCTGGGCCTTGTGAAAACCAGAGGCCATCTCCCCAGATTCGACAGGTCAGTTATTAGACCATGTATATGCAAATGTCGTGTTTAATCTACCTGAACTGTGACACATCAGCTCTTTATGGAAGCAGAGTGTAGTTTGCAGCAGGTATGAGAATACAATGATACAGCTGATTGCTTTTAAGACTATTATGACCCAAAACAGAAAAATATGGGATGGAATAAAAAAGGCAAATTTAGGATAAATAAACCAAATTTGGGGTGAATTCTATTATAGGATTTGATTGAACCACATCCATTGTTGTTTTCAGGCTTGCAGCTAATTTCCTAAAAACACTGGACAGTAAAGCTGTTATGTTGCTATTCCTTCTCACACCACTAAAAAGACAGTTTAGCACTGAGGATACTGAGTAGTGAAGAGTTTCTGGTGTGAGTTTTGTCCCATTTTCCTCATAAACAAGTCCTAACATGTGCAACGGTATGGAGCCATTAGCGTTGCACTTTTCCTTTTAAAATTCTCCTGTTTACTCCAGTGACTGAGGTCAGGTTAGGACTGCAGCAAGGCCAGTTCAGTACTCTCTTCTTCCTCAGCTCTGCTGCTGTAATGTGTGCATAATCTGGTTTTGCATTGCCTTGTAGAAAAATGCATGGACTTGAAAGATGTGGTCTTGCAGGCAGCATGTGTTGCTGTAAAATCTCAGAACTTTTCTGCGTTGAGGCAACATTACATAACTTTCCGACATTAAAACTCTATGCTTCTGACTTGTTTTGATGGAACATTGACATCCGTTGAGGCTGGGAAACTACCCACAGCTCATGACCACAGATGAGAGTAGGGACATGGACATCTGTTAATCAAGAGCTTTGCTTTTTGGCTCCACATCCGGTAGGTTTGATTCTGAAGCCGAGGATCGGACTGCCAGGGTCCATGTCTTTGGCCACAGCCGAGCCTCTGCAGCCCCTCCCACAGGTGGTGGGCCCACAGGGGGGCATGTCCCCCTTTTATGGCTGAGCCTGGCCAGGTCCCATTGATATCAGATCCACCACTAGACACTCACCTCTGTGCCCCACCTCCCTGCTTGGCTCCGGATCCACGTCCTAGAGACTTATTTGCCTTGGGTGACATGAAGCCTTGGATTGCAGGCAAACCCCTCCCCTGTAGCAAGGTGGTGGCTCAGGGAGGGGCTGTAAGTGAGAAACGTGGAGATCTTTCTTTGAGAAACATGTTTTCATTCAGTTTAATGATTTTGACACACAGCTCATCTTTGCTTCTCAAACGTTCAACCTTCTTTATTTGCTGCTTCTTCTGTTAAATCACCTGTTTGAAGTAAGATTATTAAATTCTTTCTTCATAAATTGTCCTCCCAAACTTTTATGTGCCATTTGACAGTCCTGAAATGCAGATATAGATGCACACATTGTGATGTAGACCAGACAAAACAAGAAATAACTTCATATAGTTTGCAGTGAAATATGAATTTCCCATACCTTCCCAGCTTTTTGTGATTTCAGGTTGCATAATTCATGTAGTCTGCGGATTGCAGACAAATTCCCATGAGTCTTCCATCGGCCAGTCAGAGTGACTTTAGGTGTGAGTGTGCATGGCTGCCATTAGTATTTCAGCTCGTAATCACTCAGAGGAAAGGAGCACACTGTGATCCAGATAAGTGACCTGTGCTGCTGTGGAGGGATTAATTGGAGAGCCTGGTTCAATTAATCAGAGCCTTATCCCTATCTAATTGTGCCAATAACACAGCAGCTGTGAATGGATCCGAAGCAAGACTGACGTGCTGATATCCGTCACCTCGGCAACGGCGAGAGGCATTAAATATTCATGCCTGTCACTCACCCGTGCAGAGCAGGGTGTCTCTACTCCTCCCTCTTCTTTACCCACACACACATACACACACTCAGCTTTCAATTTATTTCCATTCGCTTTAGATGGCTTCAGAGGCTCCCCAGAAATGCAATCATTGGTACTGTACTTTTTCAGAACAAGGACTTAGAGGATCACGGGAGGACCTTATTCTATTCTTTCTTCATCACCAGTGTCACTGCATCAGTGAGTCTTCACAAAGACCACAAAGAAACACCTCTGAGTTTAGTTTGTTTTGCATCGACTGTGCAGTTCCTCCTATATGCAAAGTCTCTGCTACCTGCTGCCCAGTTCCCCGTTTCTGTTCCCTCCATCGATCTATCACTCAACCCTCTGCTCCATCTCTCCATTTACTGCTTCTCCATCTCTCCTGCCCTCTCCATTCCTCCACATCCACCCGCCCACTCTGTCTCTGTCCTCTTCTCCTTCCTCCCTCTCTCTCTGAGCTGATTGGCAGGACTCGTCTGTTCTCCCACAAGCCACCTGTCTCAGCGTGCCTTACATCTTCATTCACTTCCTTTTCTTTCTTTCTTTCTTTCTTTCTTTCTTTCTTTCTTTCTTTCTTTCTTTCTTTCTTTCTTTCTTTCTTT
>JBAFSZ010000007.1:4129356-4147147 GCA_036919955.1 Melanotaenia pygmaea | reverse complement strand
CCAGACGGCAGCCAGACAATCATTCTGTTTGCAACGATGCTGGACAAGACAGGTTAAAAAAAAAAAAAAAAAAAAAGGAATCAATTCAGTAAAGTTGGTTCAACACTTCTCATAATTTCAAGTTCATCAAGTTCATTGAATCAACAAAATAAAGTTGTTATAACTAATTAAAAGAATTAAATTAGATTCATGTAAAAAAAAAAAACACTGACGGCTCATTTTGATTGTTCAGTAAAACTAAATATACTCAGAGGATGTGCTTTCTGAATGTAGCAAATTTAATGATAAGTATCCAGGTTAAAAAAAAAATTATAAAAAATTTCAAAGTTTAAAGAAATCTCTGTGAAATTAAAAATGACAATGCAAAACATGTCACTTTTAATCCCTTGCTGTTTAATCATCTTTCAGAACTTGCAAGTGTCTCTGACGTCTGTGTCATATTCCCTGAAAAATAATTGTTTTTTGTAAGCAAAATAGACAAGCATTTTCTGGAAATTAGTGAGCACACATCAAGCTGCACTAAATTTTGCTTAGTGTTTTCTGTTGATAATTTATGACTGAATATTGTGCAACAAAATTTTCAGTTCAATAACTCAAAAGTTGCCATACAGTTGACTTAATATCACATGAATCTGTCATAATAATAACAATAATATAATAATATAATATTATAATAACAGGGTAAGACTGACCAGAGCGTTTGTGATGGATTTTTTTCATTTTTAACTTATATCTTTGACAGATTGACCAAGATGCTGAAAGAAGTTGAACAACAATTGAAAAGAATGTTAACAAAAACACCATTTAACAGAATCCCATACATAGCATCAGGTATGTCAAACAATAGAATTATACACAAAAACTTTAAAGAAATATAAAGTTAAGCACATAAACAGGATGCATACATTAGTTCTGCACATGAAATCTACATGATGGAACATGAATAGCAGATGACAGCAGATTTAATGGAAATGCAGTCACACTTTTCAGAGATGAATAAAATGAGACTTAACTTCAGCACTTATCTTTTTTTGTGTGTTTTGTCAAGCGAGAAACTTATAAGGAAACGTCCTGAAACCATCAAAGCTTGACAATGAGTATAAAGCTAAAGCATTTTTAGGGAAATGCATATTTATACAGTCCTGAGACAGATCCTCACCATGGTTACCATGGTATCAGACAGCCCAGAATTAAAACAACATACTGTACAACACACCCACTAGAGCCAGAGGGAGACACAGAGTTGCTTTCAGAGGGAAGGAAAAACATGAAGAAACAGTCATCTTGACCTCACAGCTTCACTGAAAGTGGCACAAATATAATTTCATGGAATAAATTTTCTCCACAGAGCTGGACAGCACGCTGCAAAGAGCTCTGCACTAAAACACAGTTATCAATTAAAAGCAATCTTGAATATAATAAGTTAAGTTGCAATAATTAATAATAACTAAGACACTCTTCTGATTATAGTGTTTACATGAGTTGCGAGCCAGATACTTTTGGTGATGAGTTGTTGCAAATATTCGGATTAATGACTTATGTCCAAATTATTTTCTTCAAATGTGACCTCTGTAACTGTTCCCCCATCACAAGTCTTTATTATATATATTTCACTTCCTTACACCAAAGGTGTGCTATCTTTTTTTTTTTTTCAACCATAACCTTCTACTGTAGTTCTGCGCTGTTCTCCATTACAGCCAGTGTTGCCAGATCTTGTAACAGAAGACAATCCAGTTAAAAATGAGCCAGAACAGTGTTCCTCAAAACAAAAAACAAACAAACAAACATAAAACAAGCCAGAATTTATTTATGATAGGCAAACTTGGCAAATGGGTACCTTAACGATGGGTTTTTAAGCAACTTTGTGCCAATATATGTTTGAAAACTCAGCTAGGACTTAATATTCTCGCTAAGGCATTTACATGTCTTCATAAAGCAATATAGATTTAAATAGTCCATATTGTTTAATTTGATTATTGTTTACTATAAATATAAGCTAGTTTGGATTAGGGTAATCATGAAAGGGCAACATTTCCTGTGTCTTATCCTGGGGTTGGATTGCTTACCTTGCAATTGGTAGATGATCCCTTTAACACCTGATCATGCCCATCTGGATGAATGTGTGCATCTGTCATTGCATATTTGCATTTACTATTTGATATTCTCTTGAGTATTGTGCTGAAGTCAAAGTAAAAAAAAGAGGAAGTTTTTAGTAGAGCCAAAACACATAGACAAGTAATCAAATGTCTGTAGGCCATTGTCAGCTATTTTAGTAACTAACAGCATAAATAAAAAGAAAAACGTTAAGATGATCCAGAGGCAAGAGTCAGTTTGTGAATGGTGAAATAAAGATAATCGATATCTGTTAGGAGTACTGATTGGAAAGACAATGTGAAAGATTCTCATATAATCAGACATATGGACAGATCTTTTTTAAACACATTTCAAGACAACTACAACACTTGAGATGATGTGAACGAAATTATGCAAAGATGGAAATAAGTATTGACACGTTGCTTGATTGCCTTTACTCTAACTGCTTAACTAATCTGTGAGATTAATATCTGTATATGAACTCCCACTTTATTGCCTTTGCACTGCATTCCTCCCTTCTTTCCTGTAGGGGGAGCAAAAGAGCTGACAGTGATGGCTGAATGTCATCCTCTTCCTCCCCCTCCTCTTCCTCTCATCTCATATTAATGTAAGATGACAGAGTCTCATGTACCACTGCCACGCACCAGTGCCCTGTCCCCCAAGTCATGGGTCTGAGCTTTTACTCTCCCAACTGTGTTATGCAATGAAAACTGTTGAGGGGCTCAAGCCTTGTTCAGCATGCTAAGTTGAGATTTGCAGCTTTAATACAGAATTTGAAGTACTGAAGTCCGTCTGCAAACAAGTCACAGCACCCCATGGCTTCGACCTGTATCCACTGTTGTCACAGTGCATAAAGAATAGCTTAGAGGTAGATAGTATGTTTGCCCATGACCCAGGAGAACACATTCAGGTGGCTGCTGTGTGGGAGTTATGGGATTAATTATGTAATAAATGTAGGTGGGCAGTAACTAGAAGAGAACAGAAAAGGCTGATTCTTTCAGTAAGATTGCTGACATCAACCTTTGTGCCGATGTTAACAAGAAAGTCTTGGTATTTTTGGAACAATTACATGCCATTTAAAGGAAAATTGTCATTCACTCAGAAACTAAACATTTTTCAAAAGGTCATCAGGTACGTACAAGGGTTAAATTACTTTTGTCTCAGCACTTTGATTAACTCTCCTCTTTGTGTTGAAAGTGTACAGTTTTCCTTTTCTTCAGTACCTTGGAGGTACCAAGAGAAAAAGGAAAAGTGGGCACAATTTGTCCCTGCCAGCCTACTAAGAACAACTGCTAGATCTCTATGACCTTAAAAGTGATCCTCTGCCATTTATCATTTTTAGTGAGAAGAATTGTGCTTGCCCAGATCTTTCACTGTATGATGTAGAGACTCATGGGTGGCTTGAAATGTTCTTATGCACTTATAGCATCTACAAGTATTTGTAATTGATGGAACAATTTATATTGCAAGTTATTATTTCCAGTGTTTACAGCTGTGAGAACACTACAGTAGTCCAATTAAATAATAGTGTATACAGTGAATGGTATAATAACAATAACAATTCAACTGAACAGAAGAATTTAACCGATTTAATGGAAATATAAATGTAAAAAAAATAAAAGTATAAAATGTCTATGATAATCAAGATAGAATAAAATTAAAAAAAAAAAAAAAAGTCAGAAAGCACAAATAATGGGAATAATAAGGGGGAATAATGGGAAATAATGTGAAAACATCAAACAGTGAACTCAAGGTGTCTGGTTCTATAATTTTTTCCTGCTATCTTTGACATTGTTCTGAAAATCTTTGTCCAAAAGGTGTGAACAGACAAAGACCTGAACATGCGTTTAAAGTTTGACAGCTTTTGTTTATTTTACACGAATGAGGCAATGTCTTGTACAAATAGGCAAACTGAGTATAAATTTTAGACATTTTCAAACAATTTATTATATTTGAAGTTTGGATTGATCAGGAAAATTTATAACGAAGAGTCTTGGTAGGTTAGGAAAAGTGAATCTATGAGCAAAAACCTGTAGACCCTGAAAGACAAATTAACTGTTAAAAGCATGCAAAACCATCTTTAAAAGTTGTAATGGTTTGAGCTCACCATGAGAAAAAAATAATATCCACTTGGGAAGAGGGCAAAACAGGATTAGTACCAAGTGGGGCATAAATATAGAGTCATTATAAACCAAAGTAGTTGTTTAATGGCCTCCAAGTCTCAGGAGAGGTTCTGACAATTACTTGTTTTATGTGCAAAAAAGTAGAAGAATTAAGAGAATGCAGTAGGGCTTTAATTATACAGGTTTTCACAGACCTTGCTTATAAAACTAACAAGGCGTAAAAGTGTCATTTTGTAGCCAGGATGTAAAGGTTGTCATGTTGGTTGTCTTGTAATGGGCATTTGATCCTCTAGTTTCTTTTAAGTGAAATCATAAGAAGTTGTTATATAATGAAGAATATAAATAATAGCCAAAATTAGAGGAAATATTCACTCATATTTAGGTATAGTTAATATCATGAGATATTACCAAACGATTAAGCGTTAGAAACAGCTAAATATGATATATAGAATAACATGTCATCAGCACAACGGGAATGTGTTCTTAGCTTCCAAGGATATTAAAGGATTGAGCATATCAGATGTTGGACTTAACAGATGTTGTGCCTAAACATGTAAAGTTTAGAGTTTATTGCCTAACCCTAACAATGTAGTACCTAAACCTGACGAGGTGGCTTTGGTGCCTAAACCGAAACAAGAAGCGAGCGAATGAACCATCACTGAAAGCAAAGTGTGAATTCTGTATTAGTTTTGTCCTAAATGTAGTTGTTTTGTTAAACTGTGTTTGGATGGACAATTCAAGACACCCAAACTACACAGTTATATTTAGGCACAACAGACTGTTTGGTGAGAAAATCAGCTTGGTTTGCTTCAAAATAGACCCTGTCATGACATCTACGACATGTTAGAAGCAAATTAACTTCCGGCACAAAAGAGGTTTACAGCTGAAATAAATTTGTTAGGAAGCTGTGCTGGATGTTATGGAAAAAATACATGTTGTGTCCATTTGCTGAAAGAAAATGTTTGTTTATGGCTATTTCACAAATTACTTTAAGACTGGGATGAAATACGATTTCTGTTGTATGACTTGAGTGTGCTTGTTTGATTTTTTTTTTTTTTTTTTGTGAGTTGGATCACTGTGGATTTTTTTTATGAACGCTGCCAGTGCTTGCAGTCATTAAGGAGGACGAACATCTGTCAGAGAAAGGATGCTGCTGATAGTCTGAAGGACAAACAGACACACTTTTGGCTTGATCATCTTTTGCAGAAGTGTGCGTATGTGTTACCGCTAAGGTCGAATTATTTTTTTCATTTGAGAAGCTGCATGGCCGACGTTTTGTTAGTGTTTGTGTTAAATGTAGGCTATAGTATGTTTTGTATTTGAGCCTGTGTTAGACAGCCAGCAGATTTGATTACAAGCCTGTTAAGAAATAATAGATAGCAGTTTTCCCACATCAAACACTGTATTTCTTCCTGCACAAACTTTTTTTTTCTCTCTCTTTCTTGCAAACACAGACAAAAACACACTCTTGCACACTTATACACATTGTTCCACCACTTTCTCCTGCTCCTCACAGCTGGGCCCGAGGAAGTAACAGTGACATATGGGCTAGTCAGCCTGCAGCATCGCTCAACCTCAACCTGCCATGCTGAACAAAAACACCCTCTTCCCGTCACATCAATGGCCCTCCCCTCCTCCCTCAAACACCATCTTTTCCTCTAAGTCCTCCATTTTCAGAGCCACCATTCCTCTATCGACCCCTTTTTTCCTGATGCCAAGACTAGCATCTGTTTCATAAGGCGAACAGTTGTTTTTCATCCAACTGAAACTTTACAAGCATGTTAATTTTCCATCATGAGGGAGTAATCTTACATGGATCAATTTCATTTCTCATCACGGGTACATGAACCCATTAGACTTGCAATTTATTTGTAATTTTGACTTTATCACAAGAAAATCAAACAGAATAACAATAGATTTTTTGTCACAACACAGCACAAATGTCAAAAAGGTTAATGAATTAGAACCTTCTGGTGTCCTCTCTACCATCCTCATCTTCATTTATGAACAAATGTGAAAATGAAGTACACTGATACGTTGATGTCCAGTAGCTGAACATACATCAGATTAACTGCCAGTGGAGAACAGATTAGCCATCGTTTGTAACTGCAATGTTTGGGTCTATTCCATCATTCATGCACTATTAAGGCCCGTTTATGCTCCCTTACATACGTAATAGGTACATTAATTTCAAGCATTGGCATATGTTGTCACTCTTCAAACATGTGTTTTTGACGTTGCCATGGTTATGAAGCCAGTTCATCCACTAGTGCTGAGTTCAGAGTTCACGCCCGCGTTTTGAAGTCAGTTTCACACTGGCTGTTGGTAGTAATGCACCACTATAAAGTTTTTTGCCACCACCCAACAAACCCACTACCTCTATAGTTGTCGTCCTTGTTGTCTTCTTCTTTTTTTCTCCCCTGCTGTTCCTCTTCTTCTTCGCTGGTTTGTTCCTTTTGCTGGTCAACACTGACCCCACGGTTTCCGGTGGTATTGCTCCATTCGCTGCGTCAAGCGACAAATCCGCAAGGCCCCTGAAAATGCAGCAATTACACATGTAAACAATGCATAACTTTCAATGTTTGTGACTGCATTTGAACATACATTTGCAAATAAGGGTTTACACGGTTTACACACCATGTGTTACACATACAAGTGCCCACAGTTACACACAAATTAGTTTGCAGTTAACAAACCATGTGTTACACACACATAATGATACAGAGACGTTTTTCTCTCCATATATTACAGAGGTTTTTGATTCCAGTTCAGTATCTTTGTAATGTTTTCACCATTATCTCATCTCTTTCACCATAGCTTTTACATAAGAACTGTACTTTGTTTTCCAGAAATGTTCTGAGCAAAGTCAAAAACAAAGGCTATGAATCATCAAACAGCATCTCAGTTCCCCTCAAAAAATGTGTTTTTCACAATTTGTGTCATTTTTTGCAGGTAGTGTAGTCCAACCAAGCACACACATCTACCAACTGGTCAGGCACTGAAAAGTGGGACAATCCCAAACAGCAAATTCTTTATCAAGCAGTTTTCTATTTTAGCCTTTTACAGCAACATATTTCCAAATAACACTGAGCAAATCACAATGAATATCTCTGAGAAGACACTGGCCTCAGTAAATCAGCTATATTACTGCAGTGTGTCCTTCTGTTTAGAGTAAAAACATGAAGGAACTTACCCCCAACTTTAAAAGATTATAAATATGTTTGTTCCGTCAAATGAGGTCTAATAGACATCAAAGTTGAGTTTCTAGTTGGCAACACACCAAGCTGTATTTTATTTTTGGTAAATTGCTATAAATCGAAATAGTTCTTTTAAATATGTATGTGAAATGTTCGTGCAGCAGTTGACGTGGTTAAGAGTCAGTGTGCGAATCTAATGCAGCCTCTCCGTGGACTCTGCAGGCCTGCCAGCTTCCCGTGCCAACTTATAGCAAGCCCAGAGCTGGTGTTATGTCACGTCTCAAGCTGCAGAGCTAGCCACATCTGACCAATCAAATCCTGCCGCACAAAGAGAAAAAATAGCCTCCAGATGTTTTCTCTGCTGGTTGCAGTGGTGGGATGCTTGTTGGTGGGCTGATGTGTCACGGTGGTAGAAAGGTATTTCTGGTTCTTTTTCATGAGTCAAGTTGGCATTGATGAATTATGCAGGGCAGCAGTAGAAGAAACTAGGAGGCTTATTTCTTTCAAGTGTATGTGACTAAAGAAAATTACCATATTTAGCTCTTTGTATTTGGACTGCTGACAGATGTGTGGCTAACAGCTTTAGTTTAACAACTAAATTAAAATAAAATGATTTTTGAGCTTTTTATGATCTTAATGTAGAATTCATGTTTGCAGCCCATTTTGTGGAACCAAGTGTTAAATGAGAGACAGCAGAAGGTGCTGATTTGTATCAGAAGATACAAACCTACAGTATTCTTGAACCTACCTAGCATGTATTTTGTAACCTTCTCATAACTCATGCTGTAGATAAAAGTGAGTGCAGCCCATTTGTCTCCTCTGGATTCCATGGCAACTTTAACCCTGCTTAAAATCACAGCCGTCTCTTCAATAACCACAAAACCATTCAGCGACATTACCTGTTGTATGAGTTTGCTACTCCCCCGTACTCCCCTCTTTCACAGAGTCAGAGCTGACGCAGTGTGAACATTATGAAATCACTTTGTTTACACATAAATTTAGAAAAACTATAAAGCATCTCAGCTGCAGTATAGCCTCAGTTGGAAGATTTCTTTCTGATCAATACAGAGCTGACAGGAGATTAATCCATTGGCACTAAAGGATATTCAGTAAGATGAGTGTTTGGTCACTGCTGCTGTTTCCCTCATTGATCTGGGAGAGGGAATTAAAAGAGCGTTAGAGATAAGACAAGACTTGGATTTTAGTTTAAGCAGTATGTTTTCAGAAGATTTAAAATGAGACTGAAGCCTGGAGTCTTTTTTTTTTTTTTTTTTTCGGGTGTGATAACGTCATCCTGGTAGAAGGAAGTTCTTTTGAATGGTAGGTGGTAGAGAAATATACACACTGTAAATATGCTACATGTTTTAAATCACATTACCACTTTGATATCTCTGGTCATATTAACCAGCTGCAAATCAGGCTCTATTCAATAAATTTAACTAATTTGTTTTTAGAGTGAGTAAATCAGAAATAAAAAAATAACTTGATGGACAAACTCCAGATGCCCTTATTATTATTATTATTTATTTATTTATTTATTTCGGTCCCTCATGCAGGGCTGAGTTATTTGAGTGTTGGAGTTGCAATTAAATAATTACTGTTTTTCTGCAGGAATAAACTGCAAAGTACACACATTGTTGCATTAAAGTGGTGGAGAACTTGTGTTTACACCGGCCACTTTATAGGGTACAAATATTCAATTCGCTTTAACACAAGAACCTGATCAGCCAATCGCAACAACGCAATGCATCATATAGACATGATCAAGATGAGTTACAGAAGGTGAGTCAGAATGAGGAAGAATTGGGTTTTAGTGACTGAGTGTGGCATAGTTGTTGGTCTGAGTATTTCAGAAACGGCTGATCTACTGGGACTTCCACACACTACCAAAGCAGATGCACAACAGGTACAGGAGTGGGTGACAAGACAAGAGCAACTGAGAACATCTGGACTTAGTGACAGGCAGCAAAACCCTCTAAAACAGGCGAGAACCAAGAACTAACAGAATACACAAACTGTCAAACTCAATTTAATCCAGCTATATGCACAAATTCATGACACAGTAATCTCAATGCAGTTTTAAAGATGCAGTGCAAATTCAATCCAGTTAATTGTAATCCATTTATGATCTATTTAAAACAAATGCATGCGTGATCCACATTAGTCCAAACTATGAGTTCATATCATTCATAAAAAATAACTGCTTAGCTAAGGAAAGTGACCGAATCCCTTCAATTCAATCCGCCATCCTGAGCATGCATGGGGCAACAGTGGAGAGGGAAAACCCCTTTTAATAGGAAGGAAAGACCTCCAGAAGAACCAGACTCGAGATGGTCATCTGTCCAGACTGGTTGGGGGTGAAGAAGACAGGAAAGAGGGGTCAACAGCTACCATAATTCTAAGCCAGGGGTAGCTGCTCAGAAAGAAACAGAAAAATACAAGTTAATGACAATAATGCCATATAATTATACTTAAAAAAACTTTACGCATCCCGCCACACGCTAGCACATGAATATCAACACACTGGCTGTTTTGAACGTGCACCGTGGCTGATTCAGCAAAGAGAAACAACAGGAAATTATCCAATGAAGAGGAAAAGAAAAAGAGGAAGGGACAGAGTAAGACAAGAGTCAACATCACACTGACTTTTACTGGCTGGAGGAGCACAGGGTACAGGTAGGATGCAAGATGGATGGCAAATTAACCATCGATAGAGGCTCGTCACTGCCCCTAATCTGCAAAAATTCTGTCTCTTTTAAAATCTTTCTTTTTAAGCATGTTTTATTTGTCTTAACAGCCTTTTACCTCCAGCAGTGCTTCTGTATTGAATATACAATCAAGCTGACATTTGTACCTTTGTGTGTGTAGTCACAATGGCCGCCAGCAGCAAAACCACTGGTTGAAATACTGTAATTCAGTCCAGCCTCTTTCTACTATAATATGTCCAAATATGTGCCATAAAAAGTCATGCTACCTGTGTTTTAACCTTCATGTAACTATCAGAATGAAACCGTTATTACAGTGGTTAGTTACGTCAGTATGGATATTCACTCATCTGTTTAAACTGGCCTTTTCACCTTAATGTTTTTAACTGTCTGCTGCATGATGTTTGTTTTGATGTTTTGTTTTATGTTTTAACTTATTTTAATTGTCTTTTGTGAGGTGACCTTTGGTCTTGAAAGGCGCATTGAAATAAAATTTATTATTATTATTATTATTATTATTATTATTATTATTATTATTATTATTATTATTATTCAGTGTTGATCAGATGCTCCAAAGTATTGCAGCAACACTGATACCACTGTCAATGCCAAATACATGATAAATAAAGAAACTTCACATTGTTCAAAAACTCAAACAAATGAGGAAACCAATGAAATAATCAATATGTGTTCTGTGCAGTTGTTACTCTCCGCTCATAAAAAATGGATCCTGCTTAATATATTTTTCATCAAGGAGGCTGTACTGTAATTTAATCATACCAAACACGCTGGTTTAAAAAAATGCACTGCAGAACAATGTACTTTTGTGCACAGTGGTTGGAGAAAAAGCAGAGAGGAAAATAATTGCACGGGCTGCTGATTGATGGTGCTTGTATCTGATTAAGTTGACTAAAGAGACTCATAAACAGAATCCAGATCCTGAGACGAGAAGCTTCTTCTGCCGGGCTGCTCTAACCACATTACTGCAGCAGAGATGTGTGTGTGCATGCTTATCTGTCTATTGTGATGCAACTGTACATCAGTAGTAAAGAGTAGTAGCTTAATTTGGAGCAGTGTCTGCATTAAACTTTTATGTGCTGTTGCTTTAAAGGAGCACACACTAAAAAGTTTAGGTGTACATTCACAAACGCAGGCTTGTTCCAGACACAGCAACACCCCAACATACAGTTCTGGCTTTTTTTTATCTCAGCTGAGCTAATATATGTGGCATTCTGCTGCTGTCTTGTGGGACATATGGCTCACTGTGACCTGCCAGTGTCCTTCACTGTTGCTGGAGTCGCCCCAAAGCCCTCCAGGCAGCACTATCCTGAACTGTTCTCTGCAGTTAGTACCACCTTCTGACACTGGCTCTCTGTGTTCACACTCGCTCTTTTATGTCAGATTGGAACAGAACATTAATAAGGCTACTGCTATTATTTCCACAGATTCTTTGATTTTATGTCAGTGACTAAACAAAGAGAACAGTGCAACTCAATAGATTTAAAGATAATGCTGGTATTCATGTTTAAAATGACGCCTTTGGAGAGCACAAATGCAATCTGGAAAACACAACTTTTACATATATGGTGCTTACATTCTGCACATATTTACTCAGAAACGCCTGCAAGACTTGTGTAGTCCATCAGTCAATCATAAACAGACAGTAATAAAGCTCAGGTTTAAATATGCATCATCAGAGGATGGCACTTTATACTGGGAAGCCTATTTATGGATGTTAAGAAAACACATTTTAACATAATTGGTCTTTTACAACTCTTTGAATAACCATAACCTCAGTAACAAAGTTATAGATGTTAAATTAATAAATTAATATTTCATGGAAAGTTTTAGTTCTGTGACTTTTTACATTTCTGTCCCTTAGAGTCCAAGGGGTATCAAAGTACCTTCATAAATAAAATAAAATAAAATAAAAACTGAAAGAACATGTTAGAAATATACCCAGCCCACACATATAGTACCTCATAACTTTGCATCAGGTTCTAAAGCTCATTCAGCCCTTCACATATGCACAGAACACCTCATGGTTTCTTTTTATTATTATCATACTGTCAGTAATTTTTTTATCAAAATGTTTTCATCATTGAATCCAGACTTTCATACCTGAAAACTTTGATTTTAATTTTAAAAGTATTCCCTGCCTTTGGGACAAATTGATATAGTATAAGAAAGATGGAAGTCAGCTCTTGCATTTTAATGATTTTTTTCCAGCAGTCTCCCCTACAGCTGTTTTATTGGGTCATGTCAGTCAGTTAACCAGGTTTTTATTAACATTTAAATGCATTTTTTAATCTCCTTCCAAATAAAAGAACTCTCATATTTCCTTCAATTTTTTTTAAAGACACAAAATCTCTTTTTTATTCACTTTCTTGGCAGCTTCAGTTTGGCTGTTGAAAATTTGGCAATTAGCTAAATGGGGCTAAAACGTGGCATCCATCCAGTTTAGACAAACCAGGTGAAAACTAGCTCAACACAGCAGCCCAGCTTTCGCCTGTCAGTGCATCAGTGTGCTACGCTGAAGCAGTTTCATCATGAATTTTTGTGATCACTTTTATTCCGATGAGTTTTCTTCTTTTTTTTTCGTTTGTTCTGGTACCGACAAAGGATGAGCGCTGGTGTTCCGCTGAGATTTATAGGTTTTGTACTTTACAGTATATGCTGTATTTTCAGAGTGTAACAGCAATGTTTCAAAAAGGCCTTTATTTGTGTTCCCTCAAGTCTCACTTTTATGAATTCAGGGACTTTGGGGCCAAACATGGCCGCGGTGTGAAATATGGTTTATATATGTTTCTTTTTCTTCATCTTTCTCTTTCAGTTTCAGTTCCTTTGGATTAGATTTTGCTTTTCATTCTAACGTGAAGCCTTTTGGTTGATTCTTTATTTCTTTTTCTTTTTCTGGAAAACATGCTTGCATCGATTTTACATCTGTTATACATTTCTTGATGTGGTAGCTCTGGCCGCAAACTTCTGCAGTTATTAGTGTAACTATACTCAGTCGTGCACAGTATGAAGCCAGTAGTTTTTCAAATACAACAAAAATTTGGATAAAGAGTTTTTAGTTGTACTTTTGAGTTTGCAGTCAGTGCGTAACTTGAGGATGGATCCCTTAAGGAGTGTGTGTTTGTGTATTGACTTTCTGCTTTTCTTTTGCAGGTACACCCTTTGCTGATGCGCGAGAGGCGCTCAGAGACTCACAGGAACAAGCTGCTGCGTCGGACAGTCAGCGTTCCTGTTGAGGGAAGGCACCATCCGGAGATGGGTAAGCTGGCGCCTTTTCAGCCACTTTCTGAAATATTCTGATACAAATCTAATGACCCACATCTAAAAACCCAACAGCTATTTAATATTATCTGTTTTAAAGTAGACTTGAATCCAAAAAGTAGTTTCAGTTTTAGGGGAAGCATGATTCTGTGAATGAAAGCACCATTTTAGATTAGAGCTGAAGTCAGTGTGAGGAGTTAGCAGTGTTAGTTGAAAAGAGAATGTAATGGCGTCATTTGAGCAGAATTTCATCTTATGTTTCAGTCGAAGGATGGCACCTGAGAGAGGGAATTAATAGACTCGGACATAACATGACATCCATTTGACTTGACTTGCTCAGACTGCTCAAGGCATTTTTTTCATGTAAAGAGAACTATGGATATTTTTCCCATCACTTCCAATAAAATGACTTTAAGTCGTCTTTAGTAAGAGTAAAAGCAGATCTTGGAGGGCATGTGGAGGGCATTAGCTTGTCTAACAAGGATAAAGATCACAGCTTTATTTTAGATCTTCCATGCAATGCCTTCTCATCCAGTTTGTGCAGAATTTTGCTTCCAGGAAAAGCAGCTTTTAAGTCATGCTCCAAGTACATTTATGCCTCCTTCACCTCCCCCCGTTTAAATCCCTGGTACTACTCCTCCTTATATTTAGCTGCTTTTGGCTATTTATGGACATTATCACCTGTATTACTTTACATTGTATTCCATACATTGTTTTTTATTTAGCTACTCCTCTTTTAGGCTATTTTTGGTTTTAGTGTATTACTTTACATTGCTTTGCTTATAATAAAAGGGTAGTTGCATAGCAACAAAATAATGTAAGCTTTTACTCCCTCTGATGCTAGATAAAAGCTCCTCATCTCATCAGAACTCACAGCGGTTGATTTCTTTCACATTTCCACTTGTTTTTCTTTTGATTGACTGATTCATCTGTTTTCTTCCTTTGACGTTAATTTTATATATGATTATTAGATAACTGTGCATATCTCTTCAGTGCGTTTTTAAGGTTTGGTGTTATTGGATGTGCGTTTCTTTGGACTCTTTTTTTTAATCTGTCGTAATTCTTCAAACTGGCTGAGTGTTCATCATTGCCTCTCAGCTTACATGTTGCTATAGTTCTCTAAAATTCTCCACTGAGCCTGTGAAACTGAACCTGGGACAGCTACCTTCCTCCATTTGTTTTGCCTGACTCAGTCTCTCTGGGCCCTCTACAAATATCCTGCTCAGTCCCTCTCTCTTCCTCTACCTCTTGGTCTCACTCAGCTGTTTTAGAGCTCTTCCTCGTGACATCCACCATCTATGACTCCGCTGTTGCTTCTTTGCTGCCCAGCAGTGCTGATTCAACTGCATAAATATTTCCTTCAGTTTTCATATGACTGGCTGTGTGACCTCAAAGCGGTCAAGCACTGACACATCGGTTGACACGGTCTCCCTGCATTCTGACATACGCTGACATAGCAGTGCCAGTTCAGATTACCCATGTGTATGCGGGTTATAAACACTCTCACATATGTTAGTTTGCTGTGCTACAGGCCATAATACACTGATTCCATCATAAAGCTGTACTGCCTGCATCATAGAGCCAGAAGAGATCCCCGGACTTAAGGCAATTGTTAATTATCATACAAATAAATGGAGGCTAACATGAGGCTGAACGGTATGATCTAGTTTATAAAGTGACTGGTGATGATTAGAGCTTAGTGGTGAGAAAATTTTGATTATTTAAAGACTTGTTTATACACACAGTTCACAAACAGTCATGAGCGGGGAAGGTGAGGGCAGTGGGGTCCTCTCACACCCCTGTTTCATGGGGACTACCAGGGGCGATCAGGGGGAGGTGGGTGCCCAATGTGCCGAGCTGGCTGTGCTGATGGGGGGGCTGCTGGCCCTGGGGAGTGCCCAGGATGGGTGGTTGGAGGGAATGAGGCTGAGGGGTGGGCTTCAACCATTAGGGTGGGTGCTGGCTCACACAGGTGGTTGTCTTGCTGACAAAGTCACGGGGTTGTCCAGTGGGTTTATACACTAAGAGATAGTTTTGTTTAGGTTTGTTTTGTATGTGTGTGTTTCTGGTACTTTGGTTGTTGTTGTGATACGCGTTTGCATTTTTCTTTTTTGTTTTTTTTCTTTGTTTGTTGTTGTAGTTTTGTTTTTTGGGGGGTTTCTTTGTTGTTTTTTTAGAGACTTGATGATTGTCAGCTTTGTTTTCTTGTAAAAGATGTAGGAAATTGTTGTGTTTCTGTACAGGTGTAGCAGTTGGCTATCTGGCTTTAGGCTGGATTGAAGGGTTGTTGCTTCTATCTGCTGTATCTTTGTGTCGTCTTCCTTTTTTCTACTCTCCTTTTAACTTCTGTTCACTATTTTCCTTTTTTTTCTGTCTCCTCCGGTCAGGTCTAGCAAGATTACATAAATTCCATAATTCAAAATAAATAAATAACATAAAAAAAAAGAGAGATTATCAAGAGGAGCCTTATACCCTTATGAAGCTTCCCTTGGCAAAGTAAATTTGTTCGGCACAACACAGCAGCCAGACCATCATTCTGCTGCCACCGTGCTGCACAGGACAAGTTAGAGAGAGAGAGAAAAAAAAAAGAGTTGTTTATACTGTTAAAGATTTCTGTATTTCTTAAGAACTTATTTTTCCCAAACTTTAAAGAGTAACGTGAATTGAAATGTGTACCGTGCTGATCCTGCTCATAGGTATGGTTTAAGGATAAGAACTGTGGATTTGCTTTTGATTTTAATTAGATTAAGGAGTTAAATGCACACACATAAAAATATCTCAGCCTTATGATTTTGGGCCTAAGGACATAAGGAAAGGACAAAGACCAGGAAAAATATCGATCTAGGTGTTCAGAGAGCAATGAAAAACGAAAGCAGTGTGATGCGGGTTTGCAGACTTTATGGAACATTTTCTTGTTTCATAGTACAGTAAAGTTTGCCATGTCAGAGCATAACATAAACTAACGTAGATGTTTAAACTAGAGTATTAAAAAGGACACAAAATTTGGCACAATCCTGCTTTCATATTAGAAAACAAGACTTACAGCATATAGTAGCTGTCTCTGTCTGGCTGCATCTCAGCACCCTGTTCTTGTCGGTCCTGTGATCTTGTACTTGGTGTCCTGGAGGCTTTTTAATGAAGCAGAAGCTGCTGCATGTAGTAAAATATATTCTAATTCATCTGACATGATTCTGTCAGCTTTTACATCCCATTGGGAACTTTTAAAACGCCAGGGTGCAAAATCCTGGGTTTAAAATGTCAACTTTAAAAGTACTGGTGCTTCTTTTGTTGCAAGAGAATCAGTAAAGTGCTAAATGGCCTGTACTTATATAGTGCTTTTACCCAAAATGCTTTACATGTACATCACATTCACACACTGATGGTGGAAGCTACCATGCAAGGCGCACAACCATGACCCATCAGGAGCAATTAGGGTCTTGCGCATCGACATCTCAACATGAGCTCTCCGGGCTGGGATCGAACCTGCAATCTATGGGCTGCAGGACGGCCACTCTACCCACGGAGCCATGCCGCCATGCCGCCCCTGTGCTAACCTGTGAGTTTGACCATGCAGGAAAGCTAGCTTTGTTTGGTCAAAATGTGGACTCTAAATCCTGGAAGACTGCAGTTTGTTCAGCTTGCACTAATGAAAATATCTACAAGAACCACCATCTAACTTTATCACAGCTACAAAAGAAACATTGTTGTCACCTACAATAAATTGCCGTGTTGAAGCAGAGAAACCAACGTTTCATGAAAGCACTTCAAAGAATCCTCCATCTGTTCAAATACCTCTCTAATTTTTTTCAACATTTTACCCCCTGTAGAATAATCTTCAGCTTTGTACCTCAACATTCTTAGCCCAGATTTTGTTTGAACAAACTTTTGAGAAGTGACTAATCATCACTTTATGTTTTGTATAAAGAGTGTCTCATCAATAAAACAAATAAGTTGTCTCTAAAAATTTTCTACAGTACATTGTGCAGTGTAACTGAACATGATATGATTCAGTCAGAAGGGGCGGGGCTACTTTTGAAACTCAGTATATGTGGGCCGCAAAGGCTCATGGGAAATGCTGAAATTTTACCTTTTTTTTTTATTTTATGAATTTGAGTTATGTGCTTTAATTTCTGTGTTATATTTACAATTAAACAATGAATAAAGTTCCACAAGTTCTATGAAATGTTATAAAGATCCATCTAGAAATTATTTTATAGAAGGCATGTGATAAAGTTAAATAAAAAAAAAAAAAAAAGCAATTTGCGTTAATCTCATTTAAGAGACTTCATTCATACAACTAGGGGTATAAAAAAAAATTTGTTAAAGGGAACGTATCATGCAAAATCCACTTTTTTAAGCCCTTAAATACCTGTTTTTGTCTTTTCCAAGCGGT
>JBAFSZ010000007.1:4107799-4124203 GCA_036919955.1 Melanotaenia pygmaea | reverse complement strand
GTGGGGGGGGAGAGAGCAGAGGCGCGGGTGCAGATGGGTTATATAGCGAGGAACAGCGATATATATATATATATATATATATATATATATATATATATGTATAGGCATATATTAACCATGCATGATGCAACAGCCTTTCACAGGGAATCTTCTGTTATTCTTAAATTTTAAATGAATGTCTATGGTCCTATTTTTGTGAGGAAGTCTGTCTCTTATCTCTATACAGTATAAGGACCTTTTTTGTATGTAACTTACTGGCAATTTGAGTCGATTGAATCAAGATGACAGCCCTGCTACCCAGATTGAAACCAATAAAATCTGAGCAAAAGCATGAAATTAAAATGCCACTGATCTTGCATCCCAACTGAAAGCACACACAAACATAAAGCTGCTTATCTTACAATCTTAAGTTTTGATGAAGAATTCATATAAGTTCTTTATATTGTTAACTTCACTGTAAGTGAGTCTCATATTCTGATCCTTGATTTGTGACACTTTTCTTCAATTGACCTTTGAATCTCTCCTTAATGTTCAGTCAAATTACCCTTGATAGCAACCTGCACACTTATTCTCTTGCTCCATCAACAGTTTAAGTACCTGCCAAGCTGAAATGAGCCATGGTTTTCAAGGTCTTTAGAAAGGTCTGACATGCTTTCAGGCTCTTGATGTAGTTAATACCTTTTCATTTCATTTTAAATAATAACCAACTCATATTGTTCTATTAAATGGATAGAAAAAAAAAAAGATTTTTGAGCAACCTTGCTTCTTTGTGCCCTTTAATATGTCCTCATATTGTAGAATGAAAAATAAAAGTGAGTGGAAAAATAAATGTACAGTTTTTTGCTTTGTGTATTAAACCTCCAAATTCAGCTTTGTCAGTGTTTTTGAATTCAGTGATGAGTTAATTTAGAGATGTCTGACAATAAACACATCAGTGCAAGCTGCAGCAGGAGTGTTAACTTGCGGGTCGAAGGTTTATTAACCTTGGGTTTCAATTGCTGGGAAAAATTTAACTTTCTCCTAAGAAGCTTAGGTTTGTGTTTTGGGAGATTTGCTGAATCATCTAGCTGTCTTTTCTTTGGAACTGCAGATGAATACAAATAGGCTGCTATACGGTTGTGTTCTGCGTTTGATAGACATGAACACAGAGGCCTCCTGAAAACGAGTGCTGCACTTGTCGGAAAGCTGCATATTTACTGGGGTGGTTCAGCTGAGTGTATGAGTAATTCTGCACTTTCCTCCACTGTTTGATACGCATTTCAAATTTACTCATATGCATATTTTAGCTCATGCAAACGTTGACTCATTATCATACTTGAAATCACACACAGTTGGTTTTTGGAAGTTGTTTGAATTTTTTCCTAAACTACAGGCCTCCCCTGGGGTATACCAAATCAAAGACCTGATGTAACTTGAAAATGGAAATTAGTCAGGAAATAATGATATTTGTACAGTTTTTTATTCTTAAACCTGCATATCCCTGATAATAACAGTCTCTCTTTCCCAAAAGCTATATATGAGTCTCTCCAAGCGCTAGTTAGCATGCTAAATGTTATGCTAACTGGTATGGAAGAGTTGCAGGAGAAAGTCTCTTTCCTCAAAGAACATGGAATCACTGTTAAAGTTTACATCTGATCAAACCACAAGACTTCTGGAACAATGTCCTTTGGACAGATGAGATCAAAGTGGAGATGTCTGGTTATAATGCAAAGCAGCATGTTGGTGGAGACCAGATGATTTGGGTTTGTTTTACAGGCACAGGACCTGAACTCTTTGTAGTCATTGAGAGGACCATGAACTCCTTTGTATACCAAAGTATTCACAAGTCAAATGTGACTCCACCTCTCTGACAGCTAAAACTTGGCTGAAAACGGCTTATTGGAAAATCATCCCAAACACAGCAGCAAATCTACAAGAGAATGTCTGAAAAAGGAAAAGAGTTAAGGTGTTGACATGGTCCAATCAAAGTCCAGATGTCACCCTGTCTGAAATGCTGTGGCGGGACCTTCTGAGAACTGTGCATAAATGAATGTTGCAAACTTTAATGTACTGAAGGAAGGTTGTAAAGAAGAGTGGACTAAGACTCCTCCACAGCCACATGAGAGACATGACATAGAAAATAATTAATTCAAGTTGTTACTGCTAAAGGTTGTTCTATGAGCCACTGAGACATGGGATAGACTTAATTTTTTTACTCATTGCTCTTGCAATATGGCTTAATTGTAAGTACTATTATGTTCTGATACATAAAAAACTAGAATTGAAAGAGGGCACACTTTCTTTTTCAGTCCTGATACTATTGTTATGTTAGATAGCATTACAATTACAAGCACTCAAGCTTAAAACTAGGAAGAACCAGCCCATCAGTCAGTTTGGATTGGTACACTGCCCATCTAACCATGAATAGTAAATTAACAGTTTAATAGCAGCAACTGAACTATTTCTTATGAAAACATGTTATATTCCAAGAGGAAGAAGTTGACACAGCAAAAATAGAAAATTTTATAAACAATGGGCCAATAAGTATGCACACATCAAAAATGCTAAGGGCAATGTCGATCTGCTCAGTGAGTAAAGGATGTTATATATGGAGGTAACTCAAGACGATCCACATTAATTTTGACAATGACTATCCAGCAGGCTCAGATGCTCACCAGACAACAAACTACCATCAAAGTTCTTTTAGAACTTAAACACAAAAATGGCCAGTGTGTGTTTTTGATTTGTCTTAGTCAGACAACTTGACAGTTGTAGAGCGTTTTTAAACCACAAACTGGTGATGTTAGCCTTTCTTAAGGGTAGCAGTAGACTCGCTGGCCACAGCCTTCCAACTATCTGGTCCATGGGAAAATGTAGTTGAATGGCCCTGCTTTAAACCTAGATGAGTACATGTATACAGAAGACTGTGTAGGCAGAACTTCACGTTTCAACATTCAGAGGACCAGAGACTTGACTTAGAGATATTAGTCATCCACTGGTGTTTGGGTAGGTGGTTTCAGTCAGATGGAGTGATATCCAGTTTATCTGACATGATTAGAGGATTTTTCAGAACCTTCCCACCACCTGCATTATAAGCAGATCTCTGTCACTTTTTTTCTTAAATGTGTTTGCTCACAGCTGGCATTTTGAGAAATTATCACAGGCCGTCTTAACCAATGCCATTTATTAAGATTTTCATGCATAATGCTGTGTAAATGGGGGGATTGCATAACTCTAAATGTCTTTCAGAGTGAAAGACCTTGTGGGCTGATGTGATGTAGCGGTCAGCTATTTCATCGTATCTTCTCAACATGCATAGAGGGACAAAAAGCAGGATAAATCAAGTGAGCCTTGTCCTAGATTGAGTGACAGGCGGCCACCGGCTCTGTGCACACATGGTTCTTCAGATTTCCAGCACTGCAGTTCTTATCCAGCTTCAAATGTAGATGTCAGCTCTTACACACATACACACAGCATCTTGATAGCTCTGCATGTTGTCCATTGAAACTTCTTCTGTAGAACAGGATGAGAGAATTTAAGTCTCATGAAAGGTTTTGTTATTAAACACTTTGATTCCAAGGTGTTTGAAACAAACGTACATCATCAGCTTGTCTTCTAGACGTACTATGCACTCAGTCAGGATACATTATGAGTGAAAAATGTCTATATGCTACCACATATACTGTCTGCATCATGTTCATTAATTACTTTTAAAGGCTGTGCATGTCAAAAAGAGAGATCTGTGCCATCAGAACTGCATTCATGAGCAAAAAAGCTTCCTCTCAAGGGATCAAGCCACAGATGCACAGACGTGGTCCTGGTAGCACAGGACTGCTTTTATAAACTACGCTCAATCCTCTCTTCTAACAAGTTTTCTACTTGTGGATATTGTTCTACATGTTTGTATCCTACACATGGCTTTTGGGCCTAATTAAACTCCAAACTGCTTTCATTATTTGCCTTTAGTATCAGATCTCAGTAGCTTGCGGGCAGAGATTCTGACAAGACTCAAGTCATTGATCTTTGCAACATATAATTAATGGCAACCATCTGTGAAATACTGATGATGTGCACTAGAGATTCTCCATCAATGATAGATAATAGAAGTCAACAGTGTGTGTTTAGCAGTCAAATTTACACTAGAGTTACCAAAGAATCAGAAAGCTATAGTCATAAAATTGTTTCCTGCTTGATGAAAGAAAAGTCTACTTTGTACCATTTTAAGTAACTGTACTACAAATAAGTTGAGAAGCATCCTTTTATTTTATATAAAACAATACTCTAACTTAATATTTTTTATAATGCAAAGGGTACATACCATATGTAGATGATCCTCACACACTTGGTGGCAACCATGTCTTTGTGAATGAAGACAACCCAAACCTAACAATTTGTGAGACCTATTATACTGTAAAAAGAAAAAAAAAACAGCATCTTCTTTGTGCTTCCCTTTCATTAATTAATTAATTAATTAATTATTTGTCAGTCATGGCCCATTTTGGAGCCGATTGTCTGGACAAATTTGCTTGTAACACACTTCAGACCAAAATGATAATTTCATAGGAAAATCTTATAAGACTTAAGATTATAATGGATTTGGTGGGGAGGGGGGGTTCAGGACAAAACAGCCCGATTATCAGCTTTACCTGATGTAATGACTATCAGTGTGGCTTTGGGTTTTTCTTTTTTCTTTTTTTTTTTTTTTTTCACTTAGTTTTTCACATAGTCATAATACTGGCAAAAGATGTGTCATTTTTCTCTTGCTGAATTTAGCCATTAGCTTTCTGTCATCACTGCTACCTGCTTTTATCTGCACTCATTTGCTACATTACACAACTAGCTGGGTTGAATAGTCTCACATTGGACAGGAACCTGATTCTGCATATTGGAATGATCGCATAAAGAGACTAGAAAAGGCCAAATGATGGGTTGCATGCTAAACAACAAACAACATATCTGTTGATAAAGCAGCTTTTGTTTATGAAAAAGAAATCAGTAACATTTGAATTAATGGACATTTCATGACATCCATCCATCCATCCAGCCAGCCATCTGTTTTCTATACTTATTTGTCTATGTCAGGGTCGTGTGGAAGCTGGAGCCCATCCCAACAATTAGCAGGGGAGAGGCAGGGTACACACTGGACAGGTCGCCGGTCTATCGCAGGACCAACAACAAACCTAAAACAACCTAATTTTATTTCTTCTTTTTAATCACCTGGTACATCAGTTTTAATTTCCAAAAATGCAAACGCTGCACTTTTTAATGCGTTATTTTTTTAAATGCGAAAAAAGAGAAATATGTTAAGAACCAACAGTATAGTCTGGTGCATGATGGAGGATTTATTAAAATTCTTTCCCTGTTGGCCTTTAGTGCTTTGTTCTTTCTAGATTTTTAAGTGAGAGAGAACTACAGTCCTGTAGCCTTTTGCTGCTTTAAAGAAAAAGTTGTTTATTTTCACATTTTTGACTCCACGCACTCTGATAAAACCCCTAGAGTATATTGGCATATGAACCTTTTTGCATTCCTTTAACATACAAATGCATCCAAATTAACTTAGAAATACAGTAAAATGCTGATGATAAATAAGATAATGTCATATTAATATTATGGTAATTCTCCTCTGACTTAATTAAGGACAGAACCCATAGGGGTTCCATAGAGCAGTCAGATACATAATAAGCAAATAATGAATATTCAGCTCAGTTCAGCAAGGCAATCAGGCACAACCATGCAGCAGAAAGTTTCTTGAAATAAGTGTAAAAATTGTAAATATTGTATGTAATATGTGTAATATACCTCTGACAAATGTATATTTTTCCCCTATTGATTATTTTATTGTTCTGGCTCATGTTTTTTAGCAGATCTGTTGCTTTTTATAGCAGATGACCTCTTGTGAATGTATTTGGTGTGCTTCCTTATTTTGTTTCCATGCAAACAGGAATTTTAAGAGATTATTCGGTGTATATTTGTTATTTTATAAATCCACTCATGCCACTCCGAAGGTTTAAACTATTTTTAATTTAGAAACAAAGAAGAAAATAGACGAAGTTGGGATTTCATGGTCACTAAGAAGATGAACCACCACACCACTGGTAATTCTTTAAAAGACTAACACTCATTTTCCTCAATAATTTATCTGCATTTAGCAACTCGCTTTTTATCTTTCAATCTCCCAAGCCTTGCTGATAACACAGCATGATGCTGCCTCCACCATGCTTTGCTGTTGGGAGGAAGCTTTCTGGAATATGGTTATGTGCAATAAGTGGCTGTTTGCTTAATAGGAAAATAGGTTAATCTGACTAACATCCCATCTTTCAAGACTTTGGTGAGTCTCCCAGATGATTTTATTGTGTGATGTGATGGGCACTTTTCTATGTTCTATGTTTTTAGAACCTGTTGCTTTAAGTGGTCCTATAACCATTTCTGGTGTGCAGCTTCTTAGGGCTCATTAATGCTCTCTTGCATACGTAAATAGTGATGTCCATTTCAAACATTGTCATACATCGCCGCCCTCATACTTCCATGTGTCTTTCACCGTGCCATGGTTGTTAAGTCAACGTCAGCTTCAGACACCAGCTGGTGGCAGTAATGCACTGCTATAACTTGTTTCCAGCTGCCCAACACACCCTAAAAACTCACATAGCCTTTCTTTAAAAACTCACAATTTTGAGAGTTGTTGCCCCTGCGATTTCCCGTAGTATTGCTCCGTTTTCTGCGTCAAGTGTTGGATGGCTAAGCTCCGAAAAGACGAGCAACCTGACAGGAAAAGGACCAAACAGTACATCCGTCTCCATATCCGTATTCTGTGTCGAGCATAAATGAGCCTTTAAGGTTTATTTTAGGCTTCTTTGTTACTTCCCTGATTATTGCCTTTCTTATCTGGTCTGTGAGTTTTGTTGTTTTTCCCTTTAATGGCAGGTTTTTTGGCCAGCTATGTTCTGTGGTCTAAAGGATGTTCAACTTTTTAGATTTTAGATTTTCTAATAGTCTAACCACAAATCTCTACATCTTCAGAACTTTGTCCCTGACCTGTTTGGTTATAATTGTATTGTTTGCTTGGTGGTGTTGCAGAATCTGGAGCATTTCACAGCAGGTTTACAGACACTGAGATTGTGTGATGATAATAATGCACATGGGTGGACTTAATTAAATTAATGCTGTGACTTCTGAAGGTAAGTGGCAGCACTTTCAAATAAAGAGGTCAATAGCTTATATGGACACCACAAAATGGTTTTATTTATCATTTTAGAATGAGCTTACAGCTGTTGCTTAAAATTAATAGACTTTCTGTGGGTTACTATTCAGCATATCTATGTCCTATTTAGTTATTGAGAGCAATAAACATGAGCTCCTGTTTCTGACAGCTGCTCAAGAAGTTGACTTTGTTATCCAATGTTATTTTAGTGTTTCATGTAGAATATTTAACCAGATGTCCTTGAAGTGATCGACTTTGAGAAAAGATGGTACAAAATTTGACCAAAATGGCAATTTTGGAGACCTCACCTAAATTGTCTACTAAAACTTCTCTCTAAAAAATTTTCTGCTTCAGTTTATCAGAGTTGGCCATTGCAGAGATAATGTAATCTGAGGTGTAAAGCTACAGCTGCATCATTTCAAAGGATTTTTCATATTTGTCCTGATATCAGCCTGATTTTTTTAGGTGAGCCTGAAACGTTTCTCATTTGTGCTATGTGTCATCTTCATTTATTCAACACATACACTGATATTAATAAATGATATTTACAAATCTCACAAGGGGTCCGGTTCAGCACGGTTTGGTATGGTGAACTCTGATATCTGTTGCACTTCCATAGCCAACCAAGCTCTTACCTGGTCAGTGGTGTATCACCTAGACCTGTCAGCTATGTAACAGTGTGATGTCATAGTGGTGTGATGCCTTTCTTGATTCATAATAACAAAGAACGTGACAGAGAAAAAAAGATTGAGAATGGTGAACATCCAGCAGTTTGTGTTCTTTTCCCAGATGCTAGACATGTTTGGGCAAAATCCAGGCTACTTTTGGCACTTATGCTCTTATTATGCACTTATCACAACCCTGCCAAGTGTTGTGTGGGCCGAAAGTGGACTTTCAGTGTCCAACTTTTCATTTGCCAGCCTGGCTTGGATTATGGCATGTCGCCTGTGGGCCAAAAGTGGTGCAGATGTCGGTTGATGGCCTAGACATGGATTGCAGCAACTATTTTGTGAGCCAGAAGTGGTCCTAGAACAGGAAGTTGGCTTGGACATAATTTCCTTGTGGGCCACATACTGTATGGTGATCATGTGGCAGTCACACTCTTATTTTGTGAACATCTTAAGTCATGACCAAATTGGAGCCAAACAAAAATGCACATTTGGGCCATATTTGGGCCAAACATGGGCCCAATTTTCATCTGGTATGTGGCTTTATACAGCCAAAAAGCCATGGTATATTTAAACATGGTGCTGTAGCCGCTTTGTTCTTTTTATTTAAAATGCCTCCAAGCCCTGTCGAGGAGGTTTTTTCTTCCTGTTAAAAGGGTATTTTTTTCCTTTCCATTGTCGCCCCTTGCATACTCAGGATTGGGGGTTTGGATCGAAGTCAGGATTCAATGCAATCTGTTGGTTTTCCTTCACTAGGCTATTTTTTATTATGAATTGGCTAGAATTGATTTGTCCGGTATGTGACTTGAGATGACATTGTTGCGAAGTGGCAATGGACAAATAAAACTAAATTGAAATAAATTTACTGAGTCACACAGGAAACAATGATTCTTTCCACCAATCAATAAACTGCAGTGTGTCAAGCTCCAGTCTGTGGGGTTGGTTTGGTAAGTGTGGGAGCCCATAGGAAGGATCCCAACAAAGAACGGGTTGGATTGGATACTCTGGCACTGCTAGTTTTTACCTTTGGAAACACAAAAAAGATACATATAGACCTGTCCCGTACTGACCTGTAGCCATTGATGGAAACAGGGCTTATGTCTCGTAAGTATTCAATTAGACCTTGTTGCTGCAGAGATATCATCATTTCATTGTGGGTCTGCAGTTTTTAACTAGAGGCCTAAAAAATAACCACAGGGCTCAAAGGATTAATGCACACACTTGAGGCATGTTTAGTTGTAGTTTTAACCACAGAGTAAAGGATGTTTTTTTAAGCTCTTTAAGACCCTTGCAGCTGGTCTTATTAAAGCGTTAACACCATTATGACACTTGTCGTCACTCTTCATGTCAAAATGCATTTAAAGATGCAGGCAGACAGACACGTTTTCACGTGTGCCACATCAAATGACATCAGTTCCTTTGACAGTGTCCCATGAGGCATTTAAGGAGGTCTGGTACATCTACCTACAAACCAGTGGGAAATAAACTGCTTCCTGCAGCTTTTTAATATGTTTACTCTCCTCCAGAAGGAGATCAAGTACTCAGCTACAAATAAGATGGCTGTCATCTTCTTGCTTAGCTTTATACTTACATCAAATTTGCTCAGTGTGTGTGCACAGTGACACCTCAGTTCACTCACATTCCCACCTGGCAGATGCCCCGTGCAACCAGCCTTTTAGTAAATGCACCTCATGGCTCTTCGAATTGTTTAAGGTGAAATGTTCCTTTTAAACTCAGCTGTGGCTGCAGGTGTGTGTTTCTCATTTACTGTCAGGATTTTAAATTCTATTTCTTTAAAGGTGGAAAAATAAGTTTTAAATGTCACTACATAATATTTTGCATGCTCTTGTCTGCTATCCGAAATCACTGTAGTTGTTTAAACATTAATATTCAAGATATTTTTCCAATTACACAACAAAATTTTGCATGAATTAGACTGGCTTAAAATTTTAATGTGAATATCACTGTTATGTTCGTCTTCAATATGTGTAATTTGCAATAAAAAATACTTTATTGTGTTTGAAAATTGAGAGAGGTAAAGCTGAAACATGCTGAAAAATCAAGAATAACTGCTATGGTGACTTTTGTTCATATTTTATTGATATTAGTGCATCTTTGCTTTAACAAAGTTTTTTTTATTTTTTATCTAGCAGTGTTTCTAAAACTACAAAATATACTTTAAACTCAGTTTCTATGTACAGCTAAGAAAGATTGCCTTTCTCTGTGCCACATATCTAGAAAGCAATAAAGAAAGAAAAAATGTTCCCACTGCTGAACATGAAATATAGTCATTTCTAGTAAAGCAACTGTGTTTTCATCTCTTGAGAGGACTCCACTGGGCGAGGCTCAGCAACATCTCATCAGTGAGACATTTTACTCTATTCTCCATGAGCTCTCATACCACACTGGGAGCGTTTCAAAAGGAGATCATGTTGTCTGTCCAACTGCACAGGACACAATTAAACTAAGAAAATCATTTTTTATTTATATGGTTTCTTACCTTCTCACATTCTTTTCAGAATCAGACACATTTTATTGATCCCAGAACAGGAAATCTTAATGTTACAGTGGCTTTATAGAATAAGAAAAGAATAAGAATAAAATTTAATTAACTATATGGTACAAATATACATATAATATATATACAGTACAAAACAAAAATACCCAGATAAAAAAATAAACAAAGTATACAATTTAAAAATATCCAGGTAGAAAATAAAGGGATTTATAGTGAAAAATGGTGGTGCAGTGATATGAAAAATTTGAGAAAAAAAAGCAGAGTTGACCAGAGTGAAGTTCTCCCCAAACTTCTCCACTTTATTTCCATCCCCTGTTCCCTCTGGTGTAATCCTTGAAAAGCAGAACAATTTTTGTAAAGTTTGTGTGATTACAGAAATGACAGAATAAGGTTTGGCTACAGGCTGTTTGTGGCTAAAACACTAAAGTTCAGAGTTTGAAACTGGTAGCCACAACATGACAGTTAACAATGGCAGCTCCAGTTTACTAGTTTTGTGTCAGAGATCAATGGATAGATATTTATCTGCTAGGAATTTTTCAATGCCTCCCTGAAGGTTCTGTGAAACAAACCATTTGTTACATTCAGTACCTCTGTTTGTTTCCTTCATAAAATGTTTCTGTTATCACAGTGCCTTGTGTCCTTTAACTGCTTAACCTTGTTATACATGTTTTAAAATCTTACGATTGTTTTGTGTAATTGTGCTTCAGGCTGACTTGATCTGATAGTGTCGTATAAGATCTTCATAGTGCACAAGGTGTCACATTTTTAAAAATGATTGTAAGATTTTATCTCCCATTCCCAAGTCTAAGGTCTTCTTTATGGTTGCACTTGGGTATCTGCATGATCTCAAGGATTCTGGGGATTTTACCAGCAAAGTCAGACTTGTATTCAGTCGTACAAAAACCTAGCATTTTTTAGCCCAGGGGTGTCCAGCTCCAGTCCTCAAGAGGCACAATGCTGCAAGTTTTCAGTGCATGATTTTGGATACCCCTGATTTAGTCCTGCAAGATGATGTTATGTATATCTTATAGCTGCAATACGTAAAACTCTGCATTCCTGAATCGTTTGATGGCACAGTGACATCTAATATGTGCATTGAGTGTGGCTGTCCAGCAGTGTCCTAAGGCTGAGAAACTGCACTGCACAACTTTTTCTTCCAGGACGCCCCCTGACATTGCAGTTAGGTTTAATTTTACGCACCGCAACACACGTTAGCAAGCGGCTATAAACACACCAGCCGTTTTAAATGCACACTGTGGCTGATTCAGCAAAGACATGCAAGAAGACATATCAATCTGTAGAATGAAGTGTAGAAATATCCCTTCGTTTTGCCATAGACAAACATCCTATACACCACAATAGAAACAGCATAATCGGGTTGTTTTAGTGGGTGCATGTTACTTAACATAATTTTAAACACATGGTATAAAAATAAAACAAAGCTATATATGGCTAACAATGGTACCAGTACAACCAAGGGTTACCCACACCGCAGATTCATCCATGTGTTTCTGAGACTGACTTCCAGCAGTAGATTCATCTACATCTGCTGGTATTGCTGAAGGAAAAATCAAGTAATTACAAAGATATCATCCAATTGGCACAATGGATGGTCTTTAAAGTGGCTCTATTATGCTCATTTCAGGCTAATTTATTTTATATGCGAGTCCACAAGGGCAGGAATCAATCCAGCATTTTTCACAAACCCCTTTATTTCATATCGATCCTCTCCCATCAGCCTCTGCCAGAAACAAGCAGAATGAGATTATTCTGCTCTTTGCCCCTCCTCCCCCTGACGTGGGCTGCCTCTGATTGGTCAGTTGCAAGGAATAGTTGTTGGGAGCACCCGCTGTTTTTATCATAGAAACACCAACAGAACTTGTAAACAAACCAAAGTAATATAAATACTCAGTAAACAATGTCATCACAAAACAGAACCGTACATGATCGAGCCCGAATCAGACCCCAAAAACAAAACAGCTCAGCAAACCATAGCAAGGAATACAGCAGGACGTATCTGTGTGGTAAAAATCTCTGCTTACCAGCTATAGTCCGTTGTTTGCCGTCCTTCACTCGCCTTATATATATTGAACATTCTCCTGTTAATAGATGTACATGTGGCAAATGTACCACAATGCCAAGAGAGGTGCTGCCAAGAAATAGATATGGTAATGATGCTATTTGCTAACATTTTCACGCATTGTTACGCTATAGTGAGCTGCATTTCTAGTCATTCCATGTAAAATGATTGTTTCAACTGGCTAATCAGCTGGATGTTTTGATCACTAACTTTCTGGTCATCATTGCATGTGTGTTACCTGCTGGTCGCAGTAAGTGTGGGTTAATTCATTTAGTTTGACTGTTGCTCACATATCGAAACAAAACAGATAACTTATTTGGTTTTACTTACAACTTTTGGCTCAAGATCTGAAACGTGGCCCTTGATTGTAGGAAGAGACCCTCCTTTCAGCTAAAACCTGGTCCCAAACCCCTTATTGTACTGGCCCTTATTTAGCAGTCTTCGGTAAAGTGCCAGTCACAAATACAAACGTTGGTGCAACTCTGTGGCTGGCTCTAAAAAACAAACTCCATCCATTAATGTCTAACCATTGTTTCCTTCAGGAATTTGAGCAAATGTTGCTTTCCTTCACAGCCAAAGAAGCATTTCTTGTGTGACATGTTGACACTGAAAACGTTGCGGTGTCCACCGCAGTGTCTTCCACCTTAGACTGAGCAGTGATGGTGGGTGGGCCTTTCTTCTCATAAACGTGCACAATCTGGAGATGATGATAATTAACAGGCCAGTGGTTCCCAGGCTGGGGTCCTTTGACTCCCAAGGGGGTTCCCAAGACTTTGACTCGTCAGAGTGATTTAAATTAAGTCGATGTCCACACAGAGACGAGTTGAGGTGTAATTACTGACATTTTTTGATTATTTGGGTCTTTCATTTACATGAAGCCAGTGTTTTGGGAGCCTGCAAAAACGTTGCACCATTTCATTAATGAGGCCTGTCTGGGAAAAAGTAAGGCTATATGTTGATAATTCCTTTAGCTTTGGTTTGATCTAAGGTAAGGAGTCAGCCAGAATACATAATTTATGGTGAGAAGCAGTTAATGAAAGCATAAAACCGAGCATGGTTTCAACACGGGGCAGGCAGGGGGTCCACGGCTTTTTGCTAGTTGCATAAAGGATGTCCTCGGGGTAAATAGGTTGGAAACCACTGGTCCAGAGGATTTCAGTCCATTTAAAAACTTTTCAGAGGTTTCAGTTTGGTACAAATTGGTCAAAAAAATTGGCCATAAGACCAACATACTGCTACAGTGGGATGATTTAAAATTGAGTGAGTATGCTTTATGAGGTAAAAACCATCTCATTTGATGCTATAAACTGAACTTTTAGACATGAAAACATCCAAATTTTGGTGTGTTTTCAAGCTCCAGTGGATTCATGTTACCCCTTAGAGCCATAAACCCCATCATTCACAAGGCCAAGGTACTTATTTTTCATACATTTAGCTTCGTGTCACTTCTCTGAAATGCCACAGCCTCCCAGGTGTGAAACATGAAATAGATGCAAACAGCTGTATACAGCTGAGGAGCTACAATGAGTCCAATACAGAGATGCACAAAGAAACCAAGTAGCAATAACCTTGATAGAGCTGCTGCTAATCTGGCAATAAATTTGCTTTAACAAAGACGTGTAAATAGAGTTGAGGAAGTAGTGAAAAAATGGCAAGGACAAGCCGGTCAACGTGACAGTAACAGGTATGGAAATATTCACTGTAGAACTTTTACATCAGGAGCAGTTCTGTGTGAATTTAAAATACCACAGAGATTGTGTTACTGTAAATAGTATATTATTGGCAACCTAGCAACTAAGAAGCTAGGGAATAAACTGAAAGACGAAAGCTGAACTGAAGGCATGTCCAGACCTAAGTGGTCTTCCTCATTTGCAACTTGTCACGTTAATGTTACCTTAATGAGAAATTTAATGTGCTAATTTTAAAGTCTCCAAAGCCGTAATTATTTTGGAGAAATAATTACTTTAATGACATGATCAAGTTGCTTTAATGCAGATTATGTAGTAGTATATATGATTTTATATTACAAAATAAAGAGTTAACATGATCTCCACTGTGTCCACTTTCTGTACAGTAAATAGAAACGTTTTGATGAGGGATAGTTTTAGATGTATAAAGCTGTTGTTAAAAAGACTGACAGTGATGAAGAGGCATTCAAACTCATATAAGCACCATATAATTATTTTTTCATTGTATAAATTATGGGGGCATCGTCTCTGTACTCACAAAGCATGAAGTCTGCAGTGCTAGATGTCCATCCGTTTTCTATACCCACTTATTGTAATGCAGGGTCATGAGGGGTGTTTGTGGATTTTGCATGTCCCCTTACCACACCATGTTATATGTATGCTGGAAAAATATCCCCAAACAACACATTTATATACACAGACACAGACACACACACACACACACACACACACACACACACACACAGTCTGTTTGATATTGAAATATGAGTATGTTGATCTTGTAAAAAAAATGTGATACTTTTATTTTGAAGAAAAGAGAAAACTACCAGCTTCTACTTAGTTCAAATCCACATTAAGTTTAGGAAAACTTTAAATTTTACAAATGTGTCAGTAATTGTTTCATGTCTTTAATGATTAGTTGTTGGATGATTCACTGGGAGCATTTAACTTCTTCCCCCACCATCCCCAACCTCCAAATAAAGACTCTGCAGCCTCTAAAGTTTGTTACATTCTCCACAAGAACCGAGAACTTTGTTTTGTTCTCGAGGTCACATGAACAAATTACAGTAATTTTATTCTTGTGGCCCTAGTTGGTTCTTGCGGCTTGTTCTTGACCAAGCAGAACTTTCTTGTTGTGGGGGTCTGAGAGGTATTGTGTGATTGGTTGGACTTTTGAGGTGGGCGTGGCTAATGCAGAAAAGAGTGAAGCAGAAACTTGTCACTTTAGCATTTCTTCTGATGCAAGGTTGAACGTAAAGTTTTAAAAAACACCTGACCAAAGTGTTGAGAAAATACGAAAACACATGCAACACATGCATGTGCACAACACTGCCCTGCTTCAGGCAAAGTTTCACACTAAGTATGAAATAACTGGGTCAGTTGTTCATTGCACATAAAGCCGGGAACACGACAACATCTAATTCAGCATCCATCTTCATCCTGTCTCTTCTCTGAGATCTCTCCAGCCAGTAGAGGTCAGACGGATGTTGACTCTTGTCTTATCTCTTGTTCTCTCTTTCTTTTTCTCACTTCCTTTTGACAATGTCTTGTTGCATTTCTCTGCTGAATCAGCCATGTTCAAAATGTCCAATCTGATATAAAGCAAACACAATGCCCTGGGTTGGAAGTGTAGTTCCTCAGCCTTGGGACGCTGCAGGATAACAATGGGTCCAGTAATGTATAATGAATGTTGTTATGCCATCAAAACAAGTCAGAAGCATGAAGTTTTAAGGTCGGAAAGTGTTGCTTTAAATGTGATGCAATGGTTATTTTGTGACACTGTATACCTCTGTGATGTTGTTGTCCGTTTGAACAATAAAAATAAATAAGAAATCAAGCAAATATCATGTCCATGAACAGAAATAATTTGATTGAGTTTATCTATTTTCTTTCAGCATGTTTTCAGCTAACACTCTTTTAAACATTCACAGGATGATCTCACAGTTGGGTAAACATGCCTTCTCTTTTTATTTTCCCTGTGGATAGAATAAGCTTTTAAATACCAACAGCTTACAAACATCACCCTCTTTAAATATCTTGATGGATTTTTTTAAATGGCCCTGGAGGAAAACTTGTTGGTGTTTTATGTCATCTTTAGATGTAAAGCATGTTTTGGTTGTATTTGGTGTGGCCATTAGATCTGCCTGTCTTACTTACTAGACCTACTAATTTCATTTCATTTCATTTCATTTAAAAAAAAAAATAATAAAATAAAATAAAATAAAATAAAATAAAATAAAATAAAATAAAATAAAATAAAATAAAATAAAATA
>JBAFSZ010000007.1:4083544-4104190 GCA_036919955.1 Melanotaenia pygmaea | reverse complement strand
CTGGGAGGGGTTTATTGGGGTAATAATGTTTTTTGCTTAACTGCTCTGGGTTGGAAATAAAAGTCGCGGTGTGAAGATGCTCGGAGGAATTCTTGCTGCTGAAACACAGACGTGTATCAGAGCTGGTTTCCCCTTGGCAAAGCGAACAAAAATCTTACAACTGTGTCCTGTCGTTCGTTGCTGTCAAAATTTCAGACCTAACAAACAGGTCATTAAAAGTAGGTAGCTTTTCATTTCATAAGAAAGTGAAAACCGTTCAACCTTTGGGAACATGGATATTATACAGACTAATACTTGTACCTCCATCTCAGAGATTCAGCTGTGACTTATGTAAAAAGCTTCATTTAATGGATAAAATGCAACACTGCAAAAAAGCCTTAAGCTACCCCTCGTTTCTTTTTGTATATTACCAGGAAAACAGCCAGTAGTAGTGGTTATTTAGTGAACTATGCCAACATAAATGAAGGGTCATATACTGTAAGAAATAGAGTTTATTAAATCATAAGGAGCCTGAAAGGTCGGTATTAGGTATGGTACTTTAAGGGTGCATTTACACAGGAGATATTTGGTCTGCTTTAAACAAACCCTGGTTGACTTCCGGCTTGTTAGGAATACTAAGAAGCTAACTTTTCTTTTTTTTAAAAAAACAGGTTTCTCAGTTCACTTGCAAGTGAACCTTGGTGCAGTTTGTTTACAGTGTGAAAGCAAATTAACCATCCAGTGAACCAAAGAGATGAAGTGATGCAGAGTGTGTCATAGAACAACATTTTAAATAACTACCTGCATCACCTGCTGCTGAAACTTTGCAGATTCTTGTGAAAACCGTTCTACCTTTTCACACCAAAGTAAAAACAGAAACCCCAAGACTGTGTAAACGTGTTGTTGCTCCACTGCTTACTTGCAATGAACAAGCCGGCTGAAGCAGATAGATATCCGTTTTCAGTCCTGGCCAATCACCGAGGCAGGTTTTCTTCTTCATCCTGTTTTTCAGTTGTAACTGTGTGATGTTCAGGCAGTTTGGTCCGTTTGGGTCGAGTGTAGTTTTGAAGCAAACCAAACCAAAAGAAGGTACACAATTTTTTAGAGTTCCTTGACCAGTTGAACTAGGATGAATGTGCCCCTATTTTTCAACACAGTCTGAACCCTCTTAGACAAGCTTTTCTGTCATTTCTTTAAGTAGTCTTCATGAATAGTTCTCCAGGTTTATTTAAAGAATTTCTAAAGCTCTTATTTGGATGTTTCTGCCTTTCGTTCTGTTCTCTGTTCTGATGATCGCACATTGTTTCAATACTGTTGATGTCCAGGTTCTGGGGACGATCCATCCCTCCATCAGACCTGTTGCCACTGATTTTCAGTCTAGTTCTTGTGTCATGTGGCATACCTCATTCTTTTCCTCCTGTTTCTGATGAGGCTTTGGCCAACAGTCAATGGATCAGCTGAAGGTCCAGATGCATCTGTCAGTCTTGGTTCTTGCTGGATCTGTTCCTATTTCTTCAGGATATCACGTTCAGATCTTGTTCATTTGCTGTAGTATTTAGGCCTGACACTTCTTCCTTTGTCCTTCACTTGTCCAGTTTCTTTCAGGGCACACATTACACCCAGCTGAGATATGCCAGGTTTGTAGCTAATATCTCTTTGGAAATCACCTTGTTGGTGCAAAAATACTTCAAAATGCCAGAACTACCACTCAAGATTACTTCTAAAGATTATAGGAGAGTCTGACTGCTTGGATACAGAATTTAATGGAATGTGGGCTAGATCATGACTCTTACACAGAACTGTGCATAATACATTGGTTTGCAACAATTAAATGTTTTTATTATTATTATTATTATTATTATTATTATTATTATTATTATTATTATTATTATTATTATTATTATTATTATTTCAATGTCCCAAAATTTTCTTTTTATCCAGTTATCTTATAGCCCCCGGAGCTTGAAAAAGGGTTTTAAGCACCATCTCGGGTCCCTGTGAGACGAAGACTGGGAGTCATAATGGTTTTTGCTCTGAAAATCTGAATGAACATCTTTATTGCTTTAAGCTTTAATGTCTTTAAAACAGTTGTTGAAATAATGAGAACTGCTGGCCAGTTACTGCAGAGTTGATCATTGGATTCCTACAGGCCAGACAGATGTGAAAATGAAGGGAAATGCCTCTGTGTACATGGCAGCATGCACCCCACCTGCACGGCATGGGCCTCGTTGTCACCGTGCTTTGGCACAAAGCCTAGCACAGTGGCAGTGGGCACATGTATAGTCCTGTCCTCCCTGTTTGGCCATCTATCATCCTGTTGCTGGATACAAGACTTTCTCAGCATTCCATTTTTACAATACAACACTCGGACCCCCTCCCATCTTTCCATTTTCTCTTCCAACTCTTCAGGAGTCTGGCTGTCACAGTGTGAATCCTGTTACAGCTCCTCTGGTTTGTTCCTCTCATGTCAGCATGAACCCCCCCGTTATCTATCCATCTGAAACATGGAAGCTGACACAAGCTGCTGTCTGCTCTGCAGTACTTCCACTGGAAGTTGATCTGATCGCTTGGTCGAGTTTGGACTGACAGTGAAGAGGTGGGGTTGGGGGGCGGGGGGTCTGATGGACATGGCAGCCTACGATCATTTCCATTTCAAGCCATTTGACATGTGATGAAAACACTGGCTCCCGGAGAGTTCGAGTCTGGTTGCCAGTAGATGACTTTGAAGTCCAAAATGTTATGTGTCTGTTTTTATGATTTTGTGAAAGATGATTAATTTATAACTCATGAAATGGAGTTTCTCCAGCTTATCCATCAGTAAAACAGTCTAACAAAGAAAGAACTGAAATCAGCCTTTGGCATCACAGCAGTCATTTATTATGACTGTCATTTATTAACGGCTCCTGTCTACCTTCACTCCTTAATCCAGAGCTACACTCCCTCTCAACAGTTACGTTCTGCCATTGAAAGACGCCTAGTGCTTCCACCACAACGTGGCACAAAATCAGTAGCTAGACTCTTTTCCTCTGTTGTTCCCTGGCGGTGGAACGATCTACCAAATGCTGTCCGATCTGCAGAGTCCTTATCCACGTTTAAGCGCAAGCTAAAGAATCAGTTGTTTAAGGAGCATTTCCACGCTTAGCTTAACTCTTCTACTCAACAGAATGAGTTAGAAAGATTTGTCCAGCTCTTTGGCCCAACTAAGTACTTAAGAAGCTGTGTGCACTTATGCCCAAGATGATATTTTTCGATGAAATCGTCATCTTGTGTTTGAACAAAATGACTTACAAAAAACTAAAAAAAAGAAAAGAAACTAAAAAAAAAAACAAAAGAAAAATATATGCGTTGCCTCTAGCTCCACATGACAGCACCTTGGTCCAACTGGACTCTGACTACCACCTAATTATGATGTCCCATCTTATTTGAATTCTTGCTTGTGTTGTTCTTGCTCTTAAATGTAAGTTGATTTGGATAAAAGTGTCTGCTAAATGACTGTAGAATAGAATAGAATAGAATAGAATAGAATAGAATAGAATAGAATAGAATAGAATAGAGTGATCCTTAAAGGCATTACCTCTTGTCTACAATATCGTATTTAGATAACATTTTGACGCTTTCCTGCTTGAAATGTAAACAGTAGGTGTCTATGAATACTGACAGAGATGCCAGAAAAAGAAACGAGACTAATGGGATCCCATTAAGGAGCGATAACCAGAAAAGATAAAAATGTATGAGTTACGCTTTCAGCCAATCAGGTAAGAGTTGTACCAATTGAGGTGGTTTGCAGCTGGAAGAGAGCAACAGAGTCTAACATCACAAGGTTGTAATGTCATGTGACAAGCTCGTGTTCTGTGGTGGAAAGTCAGGAGAGATTTCTACAGAATGCATTTATTTCTAAAATATCGTGATGCAAAATGTCAGCACAGAGCAGCGCTAAACAAGCAGGAAGAAAACCTGATTAGACATAATAAAACAGAGTTATGGTCACATCACGAAGGCTAAACCCAAATTTAGATATTTGCTCCATTCTTTCTTTTTTTTATCCAGCTTTTCAGATGTTGACACAATTTTTAAAATAATTTCTAAAATAGAAATCAAATATAAAGCAGAATGTTAATGTTTTATACACAGTTGTTACATAAACAGTAAGAGTGGGTACATTAATATAAACTGCCAGAGGCTGACTCTCCAGTCAAGAACCATAAAAGCAGTGCGGATGAAGGAGGCACAAAATTATTTAATTAGAGTACCAATTAAATCTCAAATTAACTGAAACAGTCTTCATAAAGATCAGGGGCTGGATGTATAAACAGTTTGTTGTTGAAGCACATTGTCACTTAGCATTTGCTGGTGTCCTGCTTTTTTCTTCTCTTAGTTCAGAGTTAATAGCCTCTGTTTAATTTTTTTATATTCAGTATGTTTTTGTTTTTGATTCCAGCCCTGAGAAAAACAAACAAAAACATTTTTCTACATGTTGCCAACAATCTTCTGGCGGCCACCTTCTTAAAAACTTTCTCATCTGATGTAATTAATGGCAAGAAAATTAACTGTATCTTCTAAAATTTCAAAACCTATACTTTTCTTTTAACATATATATGTATGCACTTGTTATTTTTCCTTTTGACTATTTATTAACAAACAATTTCTCATCATTTATCCTGATGGTTCATGAGCGTCTTAGTGAGTCACCTCATATTTTTCATGTTTTGGAACTAAGCAGCCTTTTCCTGCAGAGCTCCGGGGCTCATTTCACAAAAGCAACTTGTGTGCTCGCACGCAGGAGTCGAGAAATGCGTGAAAGTTAACACAAGATAAAGGGAGTTATCTCTTTGTGCAAACTGTGGTTTACAAACTTTTGAAATTGAGCCCAAAGAAATTTCTTTTCTCTTTGTTGCTCTCTTTGTAGCACAAGAACAGCATTTCTAATGACTATGATAAAACAGAGCATCACATGACCCTTAATTTGACCAAGCAGAAATACATTAATTAAATGCGTGTAGCATCATGACTTTAAATCATTTTGCAATGTCTTTGTAATGATTCATCAGTATGACATGATGTGATTAATGTTTTTGCTTCCATATGGATTACATGAGTATGTGTTTGTGCATATGTTGGAGCTGTTTAAGCTTCCAAATTAAATATAGGCTTTAAGCAGATTTCACATGTAGCAACAGTGTAGAGATAAGAAGAATCTGCAGTAACTCACATAGCAACGCAGCATAAGAAGAGGAAGAAGCGACACATGAGAGGACAAGATTACTACCATAGTACATCAGGCTTAGCTTGCCATCTTTAATGGTAACCATGGAAATAATTATAGAGCAGACAGACTGTAGAGAGAGTGAGCTGCAGAGGAAGAAAGGAAAGAATGGGAGGGGGAAAGACAACAGGAGAGGAGTAGAAGAACAAATCTGCAGGGGTGCACAGTAGCTGAAATGCGTGTTGGAATCCTGAAACTGCAGATGGCAATGATCAGAAACTGTTCAAAGATCAAAGTAGTGATGCTCAGGTAGATGTTGAGAGCAAAGTCATGTTCAAGCACCTTGCAGAGGTTGCATCTTTCTGTTCAGCTACATAAAGATTTACCACCAAACAAAGAAGAACATAAAAGGAATGAGGTTATAAATTACTTTTTTTATGTTGAATATAGAAGCATGTCATATGGTTAAAAAAGGTTACCTCAAACCCATGTTGTCATAGAAACAGATCTAAGACACCGTTTACCCATTGCTTATATTTGCTGAATCAATGTTGATGATAACAGGCTGGAAAATGAGCTTGATGCTGCATCAGTCACACAAAGTTATAGCTGCAGTCCACTGAGATGTAAACCAAAGTGATAGGCTTAAGTAATTACATTTATTTGCCCCAGTTTTATGTTTCTAAAGAGCTGCATGTTTTATGAAAGCAGCAGCGGTAGGTTAACACTCGGGTCTAGAAATTATCAGCATCGTTTTTAATTTTGAACGGTCATTATTTGCCCGTGGGTGTGTAAAAATGCATCAGGAGGTCGTATGAACTGGGCTCTGAGCATATAAATTATGTGGGTAATAATATGCGCGCGAACTTCCCACGCTTTTGCCCTTGGCTCTGAACTTCACACTGCACTAAGCGTGAATGTGTGCGTGACAGCAGAAAGTTACAGGTAACTAGAAATGACTGAGAGGCTGTGGGGAAATGGGGAGAGGAAGAAATGGAGGTTAAAAAAGTGATGAGTGCTTAAAATCACTCCTGGTCCCAGCAGGGATCCATCCAGCCCCACCTCCTCCGAGCATCTCTCTCTTTTTAGCCTCTCCCTCTCTGGCTGTATCGCTGGCGACAACTCAGAGAGAAGCGGGGAGAGACGGAAGCGCAGGGCACGAGTGCGCTGCTGCTGCTTCTGCCTCCCCCAAAAAACCCGTCCTGCTGTCCACCTGCGCGGGATAATCTCTGTCCAGATAGCAGACAGGAGACGCTACAACATCAGTCATTTTGCCAAGCGGATTAATTGAGGATGCGCCGCGGTTTGGTGGAAAGGAAGATGATGGACTAAGTTACCATTGCAGCCGCATGTTTTTTCCTCCTGCCGCCTGTCATCTTGGATGCATTTAGATGCATGGCAATTTGTAGACTTTTCTGATGGGTATTTGGTTGGTTGGTTGTTTTTTTCACTAGAAACTGAAGCTTTCGGTTTCCGTGAAGCTGCTTCAGAAAGACGCAGCAGACAGCCAAGCGAAGCGAGTTCCTCTAGCCTTTGGCAGATTCTGTTACTCCTTGACGCACACATTTACCTTGATATGCACGTGCCCATACGCACATGGCCTCATCCGCATTCAGGCAGTCCCCTCCCCTCTTTCTCTGTGTTCACCTAGCTTTTGATCGCAGTCTAACTGCTGCTCACCTCTCACCCACCAATCTCAGCTAAGTTCACCGTCGACATGCACAAGGCGGGCGCGCGCTAAGGAAAGCATCTCTCAGAAACATTCCCATCTAAAAGATGAGAGAAACTGGCCTCAGCAGATCTGTCGTTGGTCACCGGGTTTGCGTGTGCAGGGTCGGGCCGGAGGGCACTGGGGAGAGAGGACAGGAAGAGGCCGAGGAGGAGAAGCTGTCATCTGGGCTGCCCGCTGTGGACCTGCAGCTGCTACCGGGGCTCGAGAAGCAGGCTGCTGCTGCCGTGGGGAGGCGGGGGGAGGACGACCAGCGCCTCAGTGTGAAATTATAACACTCAGCTGGCTTTGGGAGTGTTTGTTTTACTGTCGTCTTACCTCTCACTAATTAATCTGAGGGATGCGAGATAACGAGCAGTGGCCTACATCATAACTGTCACCCCGTACTCTTCAGTGTGGCACTTTTGGGTCACCTTACAAGTGAATTCAGCACTTTGGAGAAGAATAAGCCTAAAGTTGGAGTGGATTTACCTTTTGGCTGGACATTCTCCCACCAACACACTACAAAAACAATAGAAGTTAAACCTTGCCTCTTTTTTTTCCAAAGTAGAAAAACCTAATAATCTTCATATAGTGTGTGTGCCATGCTCAGGAGTGAGTTTATTGCACTTAATATTTTGTATGTCCTATATATTGATAGCTATTTCTTTAAGATAGCCAATGAATATATAGTTTATAATTTTATGTATTGTTTGTAGAGCATTTTACTTAAATTTAGTACTACTAATCCTTTTTCTAATCACCTACTGGGATATATCCAAATACCTTGAAGGAGCCCTGCTTCCAGGTGCCTTGGTAGTGGAGGTAGGTGATTTGTCTTTTTTTCATTTGTGTCCAAGACACATTTAAAGGTCATGGACTGATTTAAGACCAACATTTATCTAGTTGCAACATGGAAATGTTTTTGCTGTACTGAGCTTTTGTAGTGGGATTGATTTCCCTTTGCTTTAGTGCAAATTTTCTTCTAGACTGAATAGCGTGGTTGACTTTTTTTGGTATTTTTTGGGGGTAGGGGGGAGGGGGGTTTAATACTTCTCTGTCTGGAACTTTTACACGGCCTTATAAACCCACCAGAGGATGATCACCTGCTTTTCAGACGGGCAGAAAAACGTCTCTCTGTCATAACACTTGCTGGCTGGTGCTGTTTGCAGACACACTCAAGTTATTTATATCACTGTGTGCTTTTGGAGTATGGGTTCGGAGCATGTGGCAATGCTTGACGGAATGTAATACAATTTGAGGAGCTGCAGAAGTTTCGGATAGATACAAAGACTCGGAATTCAGGTTGGAGTCACCAGTGTTTGCTGGCACCAGCTTTCTGTGGAGTCCCACACTTTAACCTGGAATCTCAGAGACTGTCCTTGGGAGTTTGAACATAAAGCACAAGAGCCCCCTTCAGATTTAGGTATGACATATTCATCTTTCTGTTTGAAACCATATATCTTCCAAGTCTAAACCAAAAAGCAAAAAACAGCAGATTATCCTAAAAAAACAAAGACGGAAAATACACTTCGCTAACACAAAGAATTTTTTTTTTGTGCCTGCAGTCATAGTTTCAGAGCTACTGTAAACTTCACCCTATTTGCACTCTTGCATGACCTTACTTCTTTCCATGTGTTTCTGTGGGTTTGTCCTCAACCTCAAGAGCATAAATGTGAACTGCTTTCCATGTGCTGTTTCTTCACATGCAAGTAAATCTCTGCATTTAACTGTAAAAATATTCCTCATTTTATGCTGACCAGCTGAGTCAATATATCTTAACATCAACAAACACTTTACCCCAACTAAAAACTCAATGGCAGACCTGTCGCTTGAGAAAAATCATTAAATATCTAGTGGCTCCTGATGTCCTTGTGTTGCACATAAAAGGGAAGATTACACATCCAGTAAATAATGTATGACAAGCATTAACAGGGTAAATCAGATCAGATTGTAGCCTGCTACCTTTGCTCAAACAAATCAACTGTCTCCCACAATAAACCCAAGCTGGAGCCAAAATTAGATCTTTCATTTCTTTGTTTTAAAGCTGCAATAGGTGTGTTTGCAGAGAAGCTGAAAAATCCCCACTTCCCACCAAAGCAAAGGCAAAAGCAATCAGTTGGCAGCTGACTGACAGCTCTGAATAAAGTTAACCTCAGATTCCCAAAAGACAGCGTTACTGGTGACGGCAAATAAAAGCAAAATGCAATATCAGTATAATCAAGGCTCTGACATTATATTACTCATTTCTCTTCACACTGCATGAGAACTATTTTTGTCTGATTGAAAGAAAATGGCAGCCTATTAAAACTCAGAGCAGTAAAATATGTCGAGCTGCAGCATCAGGAACAGTAGTGCTAGAAAATTTGTTATTTTTTTTTTATTATTATTATTATTTGTGGCTTGTGGCTCGTGAGATTTGAAACCTTTTTTTTTTTTTCCCAAGCAGATCAGCTTTGCAAGTACAAAGGATTGTCCAGAATCCTGGCAAATGACCAGGTTGGCTCGTACTGTTCATGTAGAGTGAAGAAACTTGTGATCAGCAGTCAAATTGTGTCATGGTTGGACTGCTGGCTGGTGCTTCTGTCCCACTCTGTGTCATATTTTTCAGTTTTCAGTTACAATGATTGAAAGTCTCAGCATTTAACTGCTCACATGGGTGTTTTGTTTTCTTCTGTCAGCTGTGGAACATTTACACGGAAGACATTTTACTTGTTTAGCGGAGTTGCATGGCTAACTTTAGTTTTATAATTTGTTTTACATGATCTGGGTGTTCCCCACGACAGACAGGTATTTAGCCGACTGACTGATTAATTGTAACATCACATTGTTTTGTTTTTTTTTTCTTTTTAAAGATCCCGCCTCATATTAATGTTGGTGTGGTTTGGTCTCTTACAATGTCTGACTTCAATGTAACTTACTTGTATTAGTGCACATTGTCACCAGTTTCACATCCTTATTGTTAGGAGAAAAAGTCTGTGGCAATAATGAATTCAAACGAATAAGTGAGATTTGGTTTGTCACAAATTCAAAGGCCGGCAATTGTCCAGCATCTACAGAAGAAATCTCAAACATGCAGGACAGAAGTTAAAGTGCAACGGTAACAAATAACATATCAAGGATGCAAGGATGCAAACAAAATGCATGTCTAATTTTAACTGCTTGTTTACTTTTTAATGCAAAGCAAAATCCTGTGTCGGACTTGGGGATTGATTAAAATCACCAATATTTCCGAATAATTATTCCATTATAATTATGCAGATCAGTAATGGACCTTAAAACAGCCCCATCTTCCGCTACATCAGAACATACTGAGACCTCCTCTGCCTCCACCTCCAGCCTGTCCGCCTCCTGCAGGCAGGTGATGAAGCAACTGGAGAGCCCGAACCGGAGCAAGCCTGCAGGTCCAGATGGTGTCAGCCCCAGAGTTTTCAGAAAACCTCCTCAGAACAATTTGTTTGATTCTTCAGCACCTTTTCAAACCAGCCTGAGTCAGAGAAGAGTTCCTGTTCTTTGGAAAACATCATGCCTTGTCCAGTACCTAAAAAATCTCAACTATCTGAACCAAATGACTACAGGCCAGTTACCCCTAACATCTTGCATCATGAAAGTCCTGCAGAGAATGTCATTGGATCATTTCAAAAAGCAAGTCACCACCATTCAGGACTCATTACAGTTTGTTTATCGTAATGTTCTTGGGGTTGAAGACGCCATCATCTACCTGCTTCAGAAAGCCAAGTCTCATGTGGACCAATCAGGCAGCACATCATGTTTTTTTATTTCTTAAGTGCTTTTAATGCAGTTCAGCCACTCTGTTATGTGAGAAGCTCCAGGTGGATGCCTCCATAACCACCTGGATTTATGGCTACCTAACAAACACGCCACAGTTTGTGAGACTTGCGTGTCTGAGATGGTGGTCGGCAGCACAGGAGCACCACAAGGGACTGTACTCTCACCATTTCTCTTCACACTGTACACCTCAGACTTCCAATAGAACTTTGAGTCCTGTCATCTGCAGTAATACTCTGATTACTCTGCAAGTGTGGGGTGTATCAGTTATGACAAGAAGCTGAGTACAGAGAACTGGTCAGTCAGTTTGTGAGACTGAGCAGAAACAGTCACCTCATCTTGAATGCAAACAAAACAAAAGAGATGATCATTGACTTCAGGAGGGACATGATTAAACATAACACTGTTTACACCCTTGGAGAAGAGGTGGAGGTGGTGGAGGAAAACAAGTACCTTGGAGTTCAGCTGGACAACAGACTAGAAATGCAACACAGAAGCATCTAGAAGAAAGGAAAGACTCTACTTCATAAAGACACACTATGTAACTTTACAACCTTAAAACTCTGTGTTCCCGACTCATGTAATGGCATCTATTATGTGCAGTTCTGGGTAATGAAAACACAGATTAACTTTCTGTATTGCATGCCTACTCCTGTAGGTTGCTGTTAGATTGAGTTGCACACTATAGTAATTGTGTGGCTAGCCCAAGTTTCTGGGGACAAAACACTAAACCAAAAGCAGCACCTTGCATGGCATCTCCACCGCCACTGGTGTATAAATCTAAGAGGGTGAATGAGGCAACAGCATAGTAAAATCATTTGTAACTACCAGGAAAACCTAAGAAATGCAACTCTAAAAATCACTTGCATCATTCATGGAAACAGGCTGCAGTTCCACTTCTTTGCCCAAGTTCTATTTCTTATTTATTCAAACCTGGATGGAGAGGCCAGTGTTTTGGGTTTTTTTTTTTTTTTTTTCTTAGAAAAGGGGTTCTGATTGGAGGATTTAACATTTATCCATGTTCTTTTTGATTTTTGGTTTGAAGAGCGACAAATACTGCAAGTGTTTCTCCAGATTAATGTTTTCCTAAATATGCAAACTGCAAAACGCCACATTGTAGGATGAAATTCTTAAATTTCTTGTTACTGTTTTGCTTTACCTTCATGGCTCTTGAGGACAGCATTTATACATTAACTTATTAATGAGAGTTTTACGTGTGGATGCTGTACATTATACATCAGATACAGGAGAGACTGGCTTGCTTTTGTAGTCAGAGTTCATGGATCAAAAGCAAACAGGGAGCCAACCCGTGTTCTATCATAACAAAGGCAAACATACAAAAAGCCCTGAGCATTTCAGTGCTATTAAGACACCCACTCCCTCTCCAGCCTCCATCTCTGGCTCTTGTGCTCTCTCTTTCTGTCTCCATCCAACTCCCCCTTCCTCAGTGCAACTACCATCTCCCTCACTCTTGTTACCACTCCCCCAGATGCATTTCCTCCATCTCTATCCCTTTTTTCTTCTATGTAGCTGTCATCCTTCCTTCACTCCATATAGTTCTTCTCTTTCCCAGCTACTCCTACATGCATACTTACCACCACCCCCTCACATGCACTGTTTCTTCTCTTTTTTTTAAACCAACCTCTTACTCATGTGTGTCTACATCCCTCCCTCCCACTCTTTTAACTCTGTCTCTCTCAGCTCTCAGAGGGTCTAAGCTGGAAGCGATTGCCACCCACACATTCTCTCTTCAGCTTTCAGCTTGACATCAGATTTACATTCACAATGAACGAGCACAGCATTTCACATGTTGCCTAGCACAAGGCTACACACACAAACATGTGAATGCAGGAGCTGGTTACTGCCACATGTGAGCAAACGTGACGTTAAATGAGATGTAAAATTTGCTGTTTGTGTGTGCCCTGGAATATAATGCTGAAGAGGACTAATTACAGTCAGAAGTATTTTCTGACACTGGACATTTTATGAAAATTCATCCTATTGAAAGCAATTACTAGATAGGATGTTAATAATTTTCAGTATGCAGTAACTATGAGAGGCCATCACTTATATAGTGTTAAAGGAAAAGTATGGCAGTGCTACAGAAGTAAATAAATCCATAAAAGAGCAAAAATATAAAAAAAAATGAATAAATAAACAGGTAAATATACACAGACATAAGAAAAATTTTAAATATGAAGACAAGCCTTATGAAGCTCTGATGTTTTCCTTCCAAATGTGCCAAATAAAAACATTCAAAGCTTCAAGGCTACAATCTATCTGAGAAGAGTGACATCTTGTGGCTGTACCGGTGCTGCATGAGCACTCCTCAGCCGTACGTTGGTGCATTTGTTAATCCCAGATATTTTAGTTAAAAATTTGGAAACTTAATTGAGAAATCAGGTGGGCATTGCTTATGATGATCAAGTCTCTATCGCTGTGCCTCTGAATACAGTTCTTCAGCATGTGCATTTATAGTCTTGTAACAACTATGAGATTGTTAACAGTTGTGTTGCCAGATCTGAGGTAGCACTGCATTTCAGCTTCCCTTTTCAAAAAATCCAAACCATTTTCTTCTGTTCTCGCTATTCCTCAAACATTTATGTAAAATTTCTGCAAATTCCAGCACTGAAGCTACATTTTTGTTATGAAGGCAGAGCTAACTGTTAGTGCAAAGCAAATGCATTTAATAGTCTTCTAGTTCCACATTCCAGTGTTAAGGGTGGTGTCCGCTTACATCATTCCTCTGCACCATGCAAACTGTAATTAGACCTGCCCTAAAAATCCTGAACAGTAAATCAGTGAGACTGTATAACCCTCTTTTTAAAGAGTCTTTTTCTTTTCCAACACACTACATGTTTCCACTGAATCTTTGCTTTACTTGGACTTAAATCCTCTTTAATCTTCTCTTTTTAGCTTTTTTATTAGTTTGCCTTTTTTTTTCTTTTTCTTTCCTGCCTTTGCTCTGAGCCAATCAGGTTTGAGCATGGACTTTTTACTTCTTTTTTTTGACTACCTTATTTGTCACTTATTTCCTCTCATCTGTCCTCCTAAACCAGTTTCTTGCTGGAGACATGTAGTCTGCTGCTATTAAAGTGCAATATTGGCACTAAGTAATGAACACAGTTATAATATTCCAACTAGTCTCAAAAGATTAAATTCAGCTCCAGGAGAGGAGAGTAAAAACATTTAACACAATTTTTTCAACAGTAACATGTTTTAAACCAAAGGAAAAAAACATCAAACATACAGTGAAAAGAAACTGTGAATGGTCATTCATAAGTAAAACACATTTATATGTGAATATTCAAGAGTCTCTGTGCATTCGAGTGTTTGCAACGCAGAGGAGTTCAAATCTGCCTGCAACCAGGGGGGCACAACCCAGTTTAACAGATCCAACACTTGGTGTCCAGAGGAAGTCCAGGTGTGTTGGAAGGGGATGCACGTAAGTGAGTTGGTTGGGCAATAAATAACAAGTTGCAAAGGGGGAAACAATAGAAAAAACTGCACAAAAGAAGCCTCCTACCAGCCCGACCAGAGCACAGGATGTTCAGCTCGGTTCCAAGCGCAAACCTTCAGGCAGGTTTCCCAGAGTTCATTGGGTTTAAGCTCGCCATCAGAAACTGGCCATTCAGTAGTTTATATCAAATGCTTCACTCCGTTCAACGCCTGCCGGCTCTGGCAGTTGGCTCCTTGCAGCACTGTTTCCCCATGCGTGCCCCTTTCGCTCCTGCTGGTGGCGGGTATCATGCTACTCTGATTGGCTGACGTGACGTAATCAAACAAAAGGCAACTATGTAATTGTGTAGACAGTCGAGGACAACATATATAGCAGGATAGTAATGATTTTATCACCCGGGTTACATTTTGTTGGAATAATTGGATTATTAACAGATTAAGTTTTATGTGCCTTCTTGCATTTACAGCGACTATAATTTGGGAAAATAACACAGGTGTACATCAACAGGTGTTTTACAAAAAGCAAAGGCATATTAAGTATTTGAGTCATACAGCAACTGGAGTGCACATATCTGACTGGCTCAGAGCTGAAGTTAGATATTAAAGCAATGAAAAAAATAAATAGTAATGGTGAAGGGAATTCTTTTATAGAAAAGGGGAAAGAATAAGTAAGTAAGTACGTAAGTAAGTAATAATAATAATTAAGAAACATTGCAACGTGATTTATACGAGACCTGAATAAATGTATCTTACAATATAGAACTTTATTGTAGAAAAATAAGTAGAATAGGGCAAAAATGCATAAAAATGCTTTTAATAATTATTTTGTCATTTGCCTATATTTTTCTCATTTATAGATTCTCATATTTTTTGTCTTTACATTTTTATATTTATTTCTTTTTAGATTTTCTTATTCATTGTCTTATATTTTAAGGCATTTGTTGTCGCTATCATTGCATAGAATAGTTGAGGATCGAGAAGGGAAGATCATATTCTTTCAGTGTCTATGCTCTAATTGGCCAAGCTTCGCTTCCTGCATCCTTTGCATTATGTCCTTGGCAACGCACTTCCCCCCTGAGGATTATACTGACTCACCCGAGTTGAACTCTTCTGAGAGGGTTTGATGGAGGGTGCTGTCTCTGGATTACAAGTCAGTGCCCTTTCAACGTGATTTCGAAGCTGTTATTTTTTAGGTTTATTAAAAGTTACATATAGCTTTAGCTCTTCTGTTCAGCAACATCTATCCCACACAGCTCAAATGAAACTGAGTCCCAGCTGTCTTATCATCAGGTAAATTAGTCGATCTTTTCTTCTGACCACAAACTCTTCTTTTCAGAGACTCTGTGTGAGATTTTATGATTGTGTTCCTGGAACTAAACGCTGATTAAATCCTGTGCGTTTGCTTCATGTTAGTGGGTGTTGGTGGATTTTTAAAGAATAGGTGTACAGAAGTGGTTTTGGGTGTAGAGCTTTGTTGTGTGCTGGTATTGGTTGTGCAGGTCATTAGCAAAGAAAGTTCATGGTGTTGTACAATAGTTAGAATTTTTGCAATGTGACAGTGGTTTCTAATAGAAAACCATGAGATTTTACGTGACTCAAAATGACTCAGAATTAAGTTCTTAAATCTGAACAACAAACCTTTGCTTTTATTCAGACTTTTCACAAGTTGCTTGACCAGAAATATTTTCTACCCTGATTGAGTAGCATTTTTAGTTGTTACTACAGTTATGAAGGTGAGACAGAGGATGTGTAATTGGGATTGAAATTCACAAGATTTAGATAAAGTCTTTTTTTCATATAGGCGTTCATCCATTAAGTAAGCAGGAAAATATTGCAGCACACTGGTTGCAAGAAAGAGAAACTTAAACAATGTTACTTGGACACAGAGATGATTTATTGGGCAACTAAGTAAAAGAGACAGGCACGTCTATTCAGCATGACCTCAGGAAGGCAGAATCACAACCTCCCGTGACACAATGATGCCTCAGCCGGGCTGCATTTTTCAAGTCTGCTTTTCAAGCCTTTACATCACCTCTGAACAACAGTTGCATAACAGTATTTTAAAATAGGTGCAAGAAGCAAATGGCTTCTCAACGTTTCTTCACGCTTTTCATTTCAATGCTGCTCATAATCACCGTTCATTAACGCATCCTGTCAGTCCTCAGCAGTGAGCCCAAAACTAATGATGCTTTTAAATTATTTATTTTTGGGATCTATCGGGCACGGTTCTGCCTGTTTAACGCACAGATTGATTTGTGTGTGTGTGTGTGTGTGTGTGTGTGTTTTGTTACAGCCCATATAATGCCTAAGCACCTGTGTTTTGAGCTTGGCTGTACAGTGGGCCTAAAGTATGTCTGAAAATAAACGGTTAGGTACTTCATGAAGAAAAATGTTGCCATGACAACGAAACACAGAGCCTGAGTAGGGATCAAAAAGACAGCGAATGAGTGAGAGATAGATTCAAATGGGCCTATCTGGGCTGTTTTAAATGCAGACTGAGCCTTTTGTGAACACCTTTAGGAAAAAAATAAATAAATAAGCTTAATGGCTTAAATTAATTTAGACAGTCTTTAAAATGAGGGTGCAGGTGCTCGGATTAGACGGAGAAGACAATGACTGGGTCACCTTTTTTGTTTCAATTTGTCACTGACTAACACCTCCTGCCAACCTTAACCACCTTAAACCCAAAATACTTGGACAAAAACATTTAAAAACATTTAAATGAGTCTTTTATACTAGTTGTCACCTTGAGTTCTCTCTGCATATGATAACTCTAGAAAGGTAAAGTTTTGGCAACTTTTTTTCTCGTCAAGCTGAAAATGACGGAGCCCGTAACTTCGGTGGCCATGCAATAATTTTTTATTAACAGAGCAAACACAACAAACCTGTAGTTTACACACAGTGTTCATATTAAAATTCTAATAAACGTTTATTTTAATGAACAAAAAATGGGTGAAGGTTGATAGACTATCGTCCTCCTTTCAGCACTTAGTTTAAGATGGTTGTCAAATTTAAACAAGAGCAGTCTGAGACATGAAGCATGCAGTGCAGATGCATATAAGCACACTGTTGCTCTGATAAATTGCAGCTGTTTGCGGGGCTTGGATATCCATGCAGTGTTTAAAGTATGAGGATGCAGTCTTTTTTGGATCATCATGCTGCAGCAACAGATGGATTGGCCGTGCTGGTTTTTATCTATGAGCCTAATGTTGTAGTACATGGTGTTTTGAGAACAGGCTTGAAGCCTCTGGCATGCATATGATATTCTGCAATCAGAATGCATGAAGGTGGGGATTTTTCACTAGCAAATTATGTCATGATGTATAGTATGCTGTGCACTTTTAGGCAATAGTAATCGGCCCTTTGTGGCCAGTTACATAATGTATTAAAGAGATTAGTTTTCCTCATTAGGACTTCCATGTATGGAAAAGGCTGGAAATATCAGGTTTTGGGGCGAAGCTGCATGGCCTCAGAGTCTCAGTGTGGATAGAGATTAAATGCATACACAGTGCAGGTCTTTTTTCTTAATTTCTAAATGAAACATGAGATGAAGTAATGCAAGTAGTGCCAATCTCAGTGGCCAAAACTTGCACACCACAGGGTCCAATGGGCCATAGGATAAATTTTGTAAATGTGAAAATAACAAAGAGGACACTAAGAGCATGCTTATTAAATTAAAGTAACTGCAATTCCCAATTTGTCCACATGAGGTTGTTTTTGTTTTTTTTTTTTTTTTTTTTTTTTTTTTTTTTTTTTTTTTTAAGTTTAAATGAAATCTTTATTAACTTTTTTGTTTATTAGATCTGACTTTATTTTGTATTATGTGATGAGTCGGTTCAGGTGGTCATGATTTCTACACAGATGTGGAAATGTACACGTATGTACATTTAAAATAAATAACTTTTGAAAAGCAGTTGCAGTTTACTGTGAAATACTGTATTTCTCAGTTCCATATACATGGGATTAAATGTTTTGTGATTTTGTATAACTATTGTGATATGTAAGGTGAAATATGCGTGTAAATGATGAACTGACGCAAAAACATTGTTTTCATTTCAAGAAATTCTAGGTTGTTCATAATTTGTTTTCTAAAAATGTAGTTAATTAAATTTAAACATCTTTTTAATATACTTGAGCTTTTTTTTCCACTAAAATGAAGGGATATTGTGGCATAATCTATAGGTTATTTTATCATTATTTCACTGGACTTGGGATAACCTTGTACTGTATGTGACCCCTGAACGTAAATGAGTTTGACAGCCCTGGTTTAAAGCATTATCCAAGAAATAATTAGCAGAATTTTTTATTTGGCTCTTTAACAACATTAAAATTAAATAAACAATTTTCAAATAGCCTGCCAGTTACCATGTGAATTGGCTAAATTGTCGTAGTGCGAAAAGTCTCCACCAGGGGGGAGAAGATACGTAACAGATTGTATACAAAAGTGTTTTGAGCAAAGTTTTTACCATAAGGTGATGCAATAGGTTTCAGAGACTGTATGTAATAAATATGATATTCATGGTGTTAAAGGGTTAAAGAAAAACAATTAGTATCTTATCTCTTGTAAGAAATCATTAGGGAGATTGATATACTGGTTACAGATTACTTTCCATAAAATCATCAAATATGTTTATGCCAGTTTTTTGTGGAGTGCAACTTACTTTGTTTTTTCTTGACTAAACAGCTATGCTAATTTTTTTTACCACCCCATATCTAAGAACAATACACTTTACTTAATATTTGTTTTCTTTTATTGCATATAATGTGAACCTAAAAAACTGTGGAGATTGTTATTACTTACAGAGGGGGGAAGACAGCTGAAAGCACTAAAAGCAGACAAAAACCTTATCTGGCGGATGTAATAAAACACATGCTCTGAAGTTTTTTGCTATTCTTTTTATAGTCACCCTAAGGGTGAGGATACTACACCTACTCAAACACTGCTTGATCTCATTGTCTAAAGCCGACCCCATAGAAACGGCTCAAACTGATACCGATGCCAGTAAAATCCTCTATTGCCCCATTCTTCTGAGCACAGTCTGCTCCTGCTCATTAAACTAATATGTGAAAAACAATAACTTCTCAACTAAAACGTGGCTCCTGGGCCATTTCATAGAGATGACAGCTGGCAAGATGTCTACATGGAAATGGCTTAACCTCCAGCAATATTTAATGACACTTCTTGAATAGTAACAAACGCTTAAGAAAAAGCACAAGATGAGAGAATATTTAAATAGAGTTTCTCAAGTTCATGAACCCTTTCAGGATCTGTGACCTAAAGCAGATAAACTCATTCTGTTTTTCAGCTATTCATTAACTTTAAAGTCTTTAAAATACTCTGGCTACCAAATGGTTTGTCTTAATTTTGTGTCAGTCAGAAAAGAGCTATATAATAATACTAGTAGCTTGTAGTAATTCAGACATCGTTTCAGACAAATGTTCCTCACAATTTTATTTATAAATACTTTGAACTTGTTTACATGCACACCAAAAGCCTGATCATTACCTGATTTCTGAAGTTATCAGATAATTCAAGTGGTCATGTACACAGCATAATCTGATATCCTTTATCAGATAACTGCCATTGTCTGATTATGAGAAATCAGATTAAAGCCTCATTTTATTTTTCTCTTTTTTGTAGCTTTTTGTTTTCTCTATTTATTTAATTTAATTAATTAAATCTTCTGAATGTGATCCGTTCTGTTTCCTTTAGCACCATGGACAGCAGTGCTGTTTGTTTGTAGCGTGCTGTGAGCGTCCATACAAACAACACTTCATATGCTTTCTTTTGTAGTTGCTAAAAGAACTTCCCATCCCTGTTTCTGATTAAACAAGTTGCATACAGTAGCAGCAGAGGGTTTCTTTTGTAGTAACCATATTTTTGACCGTGCTACTTGCACTAATTTATGTGCAATACATGATGTGCAAAGTCACAGTGCATGCCCGACAAAGGCTCCCCCAATAGTTGTGGTGTAATTTGAGTCCTGGTTTAAAGTGACAAGTGCAGTGTGTAGTAGTAGTAGTAGTAAGGTAAAACCATTAATGTCTCCCTCACAAAATGCTGTCCATGCACCTTGTTGTCAGTAGGATTTGAACTTGGTAATATTTCCCCTCTTTTTATTGCAACTGTACTCCAAATCTGTCAGATTGTGGAGACATCTCTTGTGAAAAGCCCTCTGTTGGTAACCTCACAGATTATCTATTGTCTTTAGGTTTGGGCTTTGGCTGAGCCACTCCAAAACACATGTTTTCTTCAGGTGAAGTCATTATTTTGTTAATTTAGACCAAATGCTTGGGTTGTTGTCGTGTCGAAAGGTGAAATTTCAAGATTCACATTTTCTCATGTGCTTTTGGGAAACTATATTTTTGCTAAATGTAGATTTAGATGGTTTTTTTTTTTTTTTTTTTTTTTTTTTTTTTTCTGGAACACGCTTCTGCCTTGCAACCCCCACCCACAGTCCAAAAATACCAAGGGAGATTGTTTTCCCCTGTAGTACAAAAGGATCCT
>JBAFSZ010000007.1:4067152-4077188 GCA_036919955.1 Melanotaenia pygmaea | reverse complement strand
CATTATTGATTGGAATTCAAAATTTTTCTGGGGGATAACTTATATATTTTATATCTTGCTTTTACTTTATGGACCTGACTTCAGTTTTTATTGCGAGGTGAGTCAGTTCAGGTGGTCAGGATTACTATAAAAATGTGAAAATATACTACTATGAGCATTTAATATAACTTCCAGCTCATGAAAAGATACTCTAATCATGATATATAATACTGTATGTTTTTATTTATGGGTCATTTTTTCCAGCCCACTTGAGCTCAAACTGGGATGTATGTGGCCCCTGAACTAAACTGAGTTTTCTACACTATCTGGGAAGTGTGACGCTGAAATCTGCTGCAGATCTGAAGGCCTCACTGCATAACGTTTGCAAGCCTAACGGGCCCCAAACACACCGCCAGGGTTACTTTTTTTTGAGTTTTTGAGGGACTTAAATATATGCCCTCAAAGACGGAAATGTCCTTTTAAAACATTCACTCTAAATTTCGGTGTACTTTGTATGCTAATTTAGTGATTTATTGTTTTTTCTCTCACTGCACATCCACATGATCCATCTTTCAAGTGAAGGACAGGAGTTAAAAACCTCCCTTAATTGATACATTAGGCACCAATTCTCTGACATAAGTCAATAAACACCTTCTTTATTTGATGTTCACTTCTCTCCACCAGTGCATCTCCAATTTCCTCTGCACAACATGCAGACTGTTAATATTTGCCTCATCTTCCATCCAGACAGAAAATCTATCCCTCCAACAGTCTAGTACTTTGTTGGTGTGAGACAGATGTAGGAGTATTTGAGACTGTGTATAGCATTTGTAGGAGCAGCAACAGTGACCTTGTATGTCTTTATTTCTGTTTGGCTCACCTTTGACCTCCATATTCTTTCGCCTTTTTTCCACAAACAGTCTCCTGAAGCTGTTTAGTTTTTGCATTGACTTTTTCTTTCTCCTCCGGCTGTTAAATGTTGAGCCCTGTCCTCGTGTTACCGATGGTGTTTCCCTCCTGCTGACGTCAAACTGCAACCTACCTATCGGCTTTCTCTCCCTCTTGCAGATCATCGTGCTCGGAGGAAGAGTATAGCCACTGGGAAGCAGCCCAGCATGGAGGTCCCTCCCACTGCCCCCCTTCAACCCTTCCGACAATCCGTGAGTAACCCCCCCTGTTCCCGGCCTCGCTCGCTGCCTCCATCCCTCTCGCTGTCCCTTCTCCCTCCTCCCGCCCTGGGTCCACCACACATCTGTGGCAGACGGACCAGCGGCACCCCGCCTCACCCTTTCCCCCTCTCCCTGGCCATCTCCCCCTCCCACGCCTTTTGCCCTCAGCAGCAAAAGGGTTCCAAAAAAGGGCAGAGCACACCCCCATTACCCCGCTCGCTGCCTCTCTCCCCCTCCCTGTCCTTCACCCTGCCCTACTCACCTGCCGCCTCCTCCTCACCCCCCTTCTTGTACTGGGGAGGAGACTGGAGGGCTGCCGGTTCGAGTCCAGTGGCGGGAGGAACGTTTATTGAACCACTGCCCCCTGTTGAGGTATGTGACACAGACATGGCTAAAGTCTAGATTCTGGCTGTGTTTATATTCACCACAAAAATTCCAGCCTGTTTCTCATTGCCAGGGCAACAGATCAGCATCTTTACTATTGTTGCCGCACTGACTAAAAGATGCCTTATAAATGAGTGAGAAAGCCTTCGTTGTTGTCAAGAATAAGATGTAGGACTTCTATTCGGAAACTTAGATTTAGTTCCCGAGTTTATGTTTGGATCGATTTTTTGAAGAAAATTAATTAAGTTTAGGTACCAAAACTACTTGGTCTGTGTTAAAAAAAAACTTGTTTATGAAACTACTTCACACTGATTTAACTTTTAGTGGCTCCCAATTTGTAAAACTGGTGTGCCAGTCACAGAAAAAGTTTGCTTAAACTTGTCAACTGTCTTTATTATCAGACACTGTCACTACTTTTCAAGGAAATTAAATTACTTATGTGATGAAACAAAAAAAATGTAGAAGTAGAAATAAATGAAAACCAATGTATAGTACGCAAAAAAGCAAAAAAAAAGAAAGAAAGAAACAACAGCGTGACTTGTCGTAAATAGGATGAAACTGCAAACACGGATGATTCTCAAATGTCAGCAAAGATGGGCAGTATGAAAATGTGCAGTCCCTTTGACTTCATCATGTCTCCTTTTATATGAGATGCAGCCTCGTCTGAAGATGGAGAAGGAAGCAGCGAAGCGTTCTCTGTGGACAGAAATAATCTGGTTACTGTTTTATACGCGGCAGCAGAAACTCATCAGGACATATCAAACTTGAACATGAAAGAACAGATTTGTGTAGTTAAGTTTGCACCAGTAGTCATTTGTCGTCTTCCCATTATTTCTGCTGGTGTTTTGCAGACTATTAGCATATCATTTGCTTCCCGTTACCTGTTGTAGAATGAAAAGTAGATTTTACATCCTTCAGAACTGCCAGAGAATCCATTTAGAGGAGATGTGAAGCCTGAGCTTGGCTTGGTCAGGTCAGACGTCTTCTGTTCCATCAGTATTTCAGAGTTGTTAAATGTTGCGTTTGCATATCAATATTTCAAGTTCTCTGATTGCTTAAGCACAGAGAAGTGTCACAATATCACTTATCAGTGTAGTTTCCAGTTTAAAGCAGCCAGCCACTTCAGCTGTGGCGTTAACTACCTGGAGAGATTTCTGATCCCTGACTTTAATCCCAAAGGCAGTGCCTTTTCTCAGGCAAAATGGCGGCACGCCAGCAGAGAAGTGCTGCCTCTGAGGCTCCTTAACGATTTTTCCAACCTGGCCTTTTTCCTAAAAATGCACCTATATTGGTCCTCTGTTCATGCCAGCTCTGTTCTAGTGATGAAGGGAAATGAGGAAACATGCAAAGCAGTATATGGGGCCCGATGCAAACAAGCAGCTATAACTAAAAGGATTAATGTGTACAAATAAAAGGAAAAAGTGTACTGCTTTAAAAGAAATGTGGAAGTGTAGAACAGCTTAAATTTTGTTGATTGATTCTTTCTTTCTTTCTTTCTTTCTTTCTTTCTTTCTTTCTTTCTTTCTTTCTTTCTTTCTTTCTTTCTTTCTTTCTGTCATATGTCTACTTTTTGAGACTTAAAGTGTCAGACGGAGCTGCTAATCAAATCAGATTTAGTCATGCTGGCTATTAACTTGGAACCAGCAGATGGAGCCAAGCCTTTAGTCATATCCTCAAGACAGGCTTCAAAGCCATTTGACTCATGCCACATGACAAGGTGTTATTTCCCTCCAGTCACTCTCCCACTGAATAATGTCGTTATGTGATAGGTATACAAATGAGTGCTGTTGATGCACCTAAAACCTGGTTGGGTGAAACTTGTATAGGTGGAAGACAAGTAGGGAAAACAGGATTTTCATGCTCATTTTCAAACATTTAAACTTTAAATCAACTTTCTTAGCTCATTTCTTAAGATTCAGACCATGAAAACAGGTTGCGAATTTGACATTTGTGGTCTACAAAAAAAGTTTAAAATGTTAAATGTTTGAGAAAATAATTTTTTCTAAGACATAGGCAAACGAGAAGTGAAACCCACACAGGCTCATTCTTAGCAAGGAGGTGCTATCTGGCTACTTTTTTTCATGACCAGCAATTTAATCCTTAAATATATTTAATTTACAGCTTATTAATATCAGAAAGAATTTCCTTGCAACATTGCTTAAAATTATTCACAGATTAATTCTGCTATTTGACTGTCAGCTGAAAAAAGTGAACTCTTTTCTATAATAGTTTTTCTTTTCAACACATTTTCAGCTAAATGGCCCATTATATTCAATCATTAATATTTAAACTTGGCATTTTTTTTAAAACAACTTGAATCAGAAAAGAAAACTACAGTTAACTTTTCTGTCATTTTCTCACTGGCTGGACACTGCAGTAAAATCTGACCAGACCATGCAGTTAATCATGTTTCCAGCCTGATCTCTAGAGGACGAAATGATCCCACAAACATCTGCCACTCACCCATTTACACACAATACTTTACATTTTAAACTTTACAAAGCATCCATTAAAAAAAAAAGGTTGACTTTTGAGTTTTCTTTGTTGGAAAATATTTTCTGTTTGAAAATTCACAAGAAATAATAATTAATATTAATATTGATTTCCAACGTTGACTTTTTAATTTCCTGCATTGTTAGTGATGTAACTGCTGTAACTGTTTACTGCAACTATCAATATGTTGCACAAAGCACTGTGTAAAAGTCTTGAGCCACCCCTCATTTCTTCATATTTTTGCTTTCAAGAGCCACATTTTTCCTGCAGTATTGTAAAAGTAATTTAATGCAATAGTTCTCCAGACTTTCTGAAAGTTTTTCTTTCAACATTGAATGCTGTTTCACTCATCCTCAGTTTAGTCTTTTTTCACCGTTTTCAGAGGAATATGGTTAGTCTAACCATTTAACGCTGACTTATGAAGCATTCAAGGATTGAAAAGGCTCCTAACTCATGGGATGAATCAGTGTAACAGAAAACTTCGCAAAGGCTCTTTGTTACTTGCAGTCTGGTAAGCAGTGTGTAGGAAATTATACAAACTGAAGGAAAAGAAGTGTCAGGACTAGAAAACTATCTACAGCAGATGAACAGGATATCAAAGTGATTCTGGTTCAGCAAAGACCTGAACCAGGAACTGCGAGATGCATCTGGACCTTCAGTTGATCCATCTACTGTTTGCTGAAGCATCATCAGAAATGATCTTCACAGAAGCATGAATGTCAAGAAGATATTCTTAAGGAAGAGAAACAAGGAGAAAAGGCTGAGGTATATCGCATGACACAAGGACTGGACTGAAAATTAGTGGCAGCAGGTCTGATGGAGGGATGGATGCTCCCCAGAAGCCAGACCTCAACATTATTGACAGAGAACAGAACAAAGAGCAGAAATATCCAAGGAAGAGTTTTGAAAAGTGCTTTAAAAGCCTGGAGAACTATTCCTGTAGACTCCTTGGAGATCTTACAAGAAATCTTGCCTACGAGAGTTCAGGCTGTGTTGAAGCAGAAAATGTTGACTTTCAAAATCATTAGAATTGTGCAAACTGTTTTTATCTGAAACACTTCATTTATTTCTGCCCACGTTTCAACAGATTTGTAGTCTTTTTTTGTTTGTTTTTTTTCCAAAAATATGAAGAAATGAACGGTGGCTTTTTGGCAGCATTGTTTACAATGTTCAGTATCGTGAGACGCTTTTAAGATAAAGCCATGTCTTTTTCATATTAGTGAACAAATCCCTGTTTCATTGTTTTAGATATGTGATTTAATCCTGTAAGGAAGCTCATGCAGGACAAACTGCATCTATGTGTGAGGCTGTGTGTTACGCTGCTGCCCACCACAGGATCTGCTGCTGCACTGCAGTTCTCTGTGGCAGGCGGACATGTGCAGGACTGAGATTTCTTGTTGATAATAAATGTACTGTGTGCTCTCCCCATCATGTCTTTCATTTTTTGTGTCTCTGTTTGATTTTGGTATTATTTACACACATCTTATTCAAACTACACTGACTTTATGTTTATCCCATAAACATCTTGCTTGAACCACCCCGGACTCTTGCATCATCTCCTCACTGCTCAACAACTCACACCCTGCATGCCCTCCTTTCCTTTCTACCTTTGTCTTTGTCGTCTTTTTCCTCTTTCTTCTCCGCCACACTCCAGAGTTTCCTTAGTAGAAGGTTGAAGGGCTCAATCAAGAGGGCCAAGAGTCAGCCCAAACTGGATCGAACTAGCAGTTTCCGTCACATGATCCTCCCTCGCTTCCGCAGTGCGGACCAAGACAGGTCAGTTCTGCGACATGCTGAGTTGAGTGTTTGGCCAATATGGTGAGTTGTGATTGCTTGTATAGATTTTGTTTGTTGTTGTTATTTTTTTTTTTGTTTTGTTTTTTTTTTTTTTTTTTTTTAAAATGCAACACCACAATTTCTTTTTCCCCTCACTTTAAAATCTAGACTTTTTTTTTTCTTTAATTAAAGGAATTTTGGGTTAAGGTAATAATGTGTTTAATGGCTGTCCAAAGACATGAATTAAAATGTCTTTGTCACATGGGGGAATATGCAGGTTTTATTAGATAAATAATGTCAGATAAACATTTTTGACTCTATTATAGGACTTAAAGTATGTTTGCTAGAACATGAGGAATACAGTTTGGAAATCTTGACTCAAATTCCCAGAAAATGCCACTGTTCTACACCACAGTGCTAGAATTGGGTATTTTGCTTTGGATCGCCATCATCTTTATCAACAGTCAGTGTTGCTGTAAGTCCAAGCAAAGCTTTCAGAAAACCTCGTAAGTGTCACCACATGTGATTCAATGGTGAGTCTGTGTGAATTGTAGCCTCAGTTTCCTGTTCTTAGCTGACAGGAGGCACCTGTGGTCTTCTGCTGCTGTAGCCCATCTGCTTCAAGGTTGGACATGTTGTTTTCAGAGATGCTGTTCTGCATACCTTGGTTGGAATCAGTGCTAATTTGACTTCCTGTTGTCTTTCTACCATCTCCAACCAGTCTGCCCATTCTCCTCTGACCTCAGACATCAACAAGACATTCTGGTCCAAACAACTACTGCTCACTAGATATTTCTCTTCTTCAGTGCAATCTCTGTGAACCCTAGAAATTGTTGTGTGTAAAAAATCCCAGTAGATCAGCAGTTTCTGAAATACTCAGCCCAACAACCATGCTACGTTAAAAGTCACTTAAATCCCATTTCTTCCTCATTTTGATGCTCAATTTCAGCTTCAGTTGTTACCATGTGATTGACTAATTAGCTATTTGTGTTAGCATGCAACTGAGCAGGTAGACCTAATAAAGTGGCCAGTAAGTGTAATTTTCTATATATATCTATCTCTTTGCATTTATTATCTTTTAGAGAAATTCTTGATTATTTTACATTCTCATGTCCAACTGCAGTATCACACACAACTGAAACCATCAGCATCATCACTGTTTTTCTGCCAGGGTGATAAAGAAACATCCCTTCTCTCACCATGGCAACCAGCACACAGCCATATGGCCGCTGTACAGACCATAATGAGTCTGTGGGAGATTTGCTTAATTATACCTTTTCTGTATCATGTACGTCATAGCTGTGCTAAGATTCTTCAGGCGCAGCAGCACAGAAGCTACATGGCTAATTTTGGTGAAAATGACTAGTTGTGATTATCATTTTAACCTAAATCAAACAGTTAATATTAAACACTCTATCGGGGCGGCTGTATCTCAGGAGGAACAGTAGTCGTCCACCAACCGGAAAGTTAGTGGATCGATTCCAGGCTTTCCATGACTCCATGCCTAAGTCTCCCTGGGCAAGACACTGAACCCCACAATGCCTCCTGATGTGACTGTCGGGGTATGAATGTGTGTGTGGATGGGTGAATGTGACATGTTCTCTGAGCAGTCAACATGACTGGAAAAGGGCTATTTAAGTACAATCCATTTACCATTTTATTTGAAAGGTGTTCACAATATTCTGTTTAGACTACACCACATTATCCTGTTTAGACTACGCTGATTTCCGTTATCAGTGCTTAAAGATCTTTATTGTAGTTATGCAAGCATAAAAAAAAATGTTAAGGAGTCTCTCAGGTTAAGCATGCATCAATAAGAGAATAGAAATATAACAGGCATTCATAAATAAGTAAAAAAAATAAAAGATATAAGAACACCTCTGTATGTACAGGGAATGAGAGAATTCCCAGCAGACAGAAATATTTACAGGGTGGATAAAATGCATCCTAGTGCAAGGATGGAGGTCTCTGTGTGTGTGCATGTGTGTATCTGAGAAGGTGTGAATCAGTGTGTGTGGCTATAGAGGGTTGGGTGCATGTGTGTGAGTACTGTGGAAGTGGGGAGCCATCTTTGCAAGCCATGTCTTTTTGTGGTGGTTTTAATGTTTCTGTACCTCTACTGATGGTAGCAGTACAAACAGAGCATTGCCCGGATGGGTGGGGTCAGCTGAAATGAGTCTGGCCTTCCTCTGGACGTAGATGGAGTCCAGATCTGGTAGATAGCGGTCCACAATCCCCTGAGCTGTCCTCACCACCTGGGCTAAGTTCCTCTTGTTCTGTGCTGTGAATCTGCCATACCACACCATCACACTGAGACACAGGATTCACTCTTTGGTGGCTCTGTTAAAGTTCACGATAAGCTGAGAAGAGAGTCCCATCCGCTTTATCTTCCTAAGAAAGAAGAGCTGTTGTTTGGTGGTCTTCACAAGGTGTGAAGTGTTCACAGTCCAGGAGATGTCAGAGGAAATGTGGATGGCCAGGAACTTAATGCTGTCCACACGCTCCACTGTCTCTCCGTGTAGACTTAAACCCAGAGTGACATCTTCCAGTTTATCTTGTTTAATAAGACCAGTGGCTAGAGATGTTAAGATTAATGTTTTACAAATGCGTATGATGCACATGATTAAAGAGCTGAAATTTTAATTGACTGTCAGTGGGAATTTCAATTACCTTCTATCTATCCAGCCTTTATTTTTATTATCTGTCTGTTTCCACTGGATAATCAGAGTGTGCTTACAAAGGAGAGCGCTACAGATTTTAAACCTTTTTTAAAACAGGAATTTGCAAGGTACATTTTCACACTCTCCTCACATGCCTTTGGAAAGATTGTGGATGTTTATTATTCCTGCTTGGATTGAGGAGGCAGACTGGACAAAGAAATCAAGAACCTTGTGAAATCAAAGTTGTTTGCCACTGCTCTTGTGGCTGATATCTATTTTCATAGCACCTTGTTTACCCTCAGGGATGCTGGTAAACATCTGCAGTTGTGTTCATTTGTCCGTGTTTTTAGGATGTACCTGCTTTCAGCATGGGTTGCATTCATCCACGCATTAACATGCCTCTGAGCTCTCAAACAAGCTGTAAAATCTGCAGTGATATTCATCTTTGCACATAATTTTTCAGTAATAGCTCTCAACACCTGATTTTATCACCCACAACACTTGAACTTCTGAATATTGATTTTTAAACTGCCTTGATATTACTTTGACACTTTGATTCCCTCAACAGCAGCAGCCTCCAAAGATGTCAGTGCAAACATAGTAGTTATTCTATAACCCACGGGATCCAGTTGATGCACATAAACGTCCCAGAGCCAGACATCACAGGACCGTTTTTGAGAAATATGTTTCATAAGGTGGTTTTAATCTTGAGACTGGTCATGGTATATCTTAGCTTGTTCTCAAGCAGCTTTCAATGCGGTTTCAAGGAGCCAAAGAAACCAAGGCGCTGATGTGTTTCAAGGAAACACATTGGCTTAATCAGGTAGCAACTCGCAAGCTGCAGCATAAATATTCCAACACACAGATAAACACACACCCAGCGTATATAATCATGGCCGTGGGAAAACACATTTTTGAGTTTCAGTTTGATTAAGGAGCTGTTTTACACCTCAGGTCAGCAGGACTGCGGACTGGCAACACCTTAAAAAAATCTGAATTAATTTAACACCAGAATGTTTTTAATAGCTATTTTAACTGCACTACAGGCTCAAAAATAATAAAATTAGTAACATCTCCCAAAAAAATATAATCTCTTGAATATCTCAGGAACCTATTGTCTTTAAATATTATTCCTTATGGCTCTGGGATGTTTGATTCCATTGATTTTGCAGGTACATTGACTTTTATTGTAGCTCCACCAATGTAGTCCAAAAAGAAAAAAAAGCTAAAAAGAGAAATGTCCAATTAACAGTCAGAGAGACTTTTACACCGATCAGACTTCTTGGGTGAGCCATTAAATCATCCTGTGGTACATCAGAACAAAGTTGTTGGTTAATCTAAGCAATACCTAAAAATAAAATTTGAGGACTGTCTGTTCATAAAATATAGTATTGTTTGTTACTAATTAGCAAACTGTACTAGAAATCATAATTAAAATAGTGTACAGTCATTCAACCTTTAACTTTTTTTGTAACCATAAGATTTGTCAGCCCCTACATTTAAGGCCGGGCTTACACCAAACGATTTTCACGGTCGCAGACTAAAAACAGAAGTCTTCAGGAAATCTTCGCAGTC